>JAUZNJ010095395.1:0-21897 GCA_034780135.1 Jordanella pulchra
ACATATGTGTATATATATATAAATTGTCAGTAAGGGAATTTCCATGCAATGCATGAATGCATCTGTTTCACTGCAGCATGCAACAATCATTTATGGTGGATCCATCAACAGGAAGTTAAGTCTTATTTGTCAGCATGGGAGGATCCCTTCACTGACCTCCCAAGATGCAATGCTTTTCTTCAAGCATGACAAGGAAGCTGAGTCAGTGAATGAAAAAGTACAATTCTTGCTATCCAATGAAAATGGCCGTACTTCATTGGACACCCTTTGGACGTTGCTCCAACATATCGGTAGGAGTGTTAATGAAGTGATTTTTGTCTTTAAAGAGGTACTGAAGGACCCCTTTGTATACAACAAATGCCTTTAAATGCTCCCTAATTTTACCTCATACATTTTGACAGGACCCTGCTTGTGGTGTGACTTATTGCAGATCTCCCTTTATCCCAGTTTCTGGCTTACACTCTGAACTTCAATGTTACGTCTACTTTTCTACTGTACCAGTACTCGGATGTTTCTGTATTTACAGTAGTTTATGAGTTTATTCAATGTCATCAATCTTGTAGGGAAGAATTTATCCACAAAAAAAATGATCAGAAGCTTGTTCTTAAACAGAAAAATATCTGTGAACAAATTCATACACGAAAACTGAGCCGATTTATCATAAAGCAGGTTTTCTTAATTCACACAGATATTAGAGATTTGTTTTTCATTATCTCCTGACACCTAATTATTTACAGAAAGTTGTTATGTTTTTGGGAGATTTCACAAGTTCCCTGATCTGATGAGAATTTAAGAACCGATAAGAGACAAAGTAATTTATCGCTGTCAATCTGGGAAAGATCCCAAGTTGTATTAGGCTCCAGGAACCACAGCGAGAATCATTATCAACAAATGGAAAAAAAAAACTAAGAGCAGTGGAAAATATTTCAAGGAGTCACTGGGGTACTGAAGAAGAAATACATTTAATGAAAAGACATACAGTATATATTGATAGTTTAACCACAGGGTCACAGAAAACCCCAGGGAAAGATCTAAAGCACTGAGAGGTTTAAAAATGTAGGGATGAACCACGAAGACACAAAAGAAAGAACACAAAAGGCTATCTTATATTTAAAAAAAATCTTCCTCAAGACGTTTAGAAAATATTTTTTCTGACATACCAGCATTTGAATATTTTGGAAAGTGTTTATCATTTTTGAGTAAAACTAACACAGTTTTATAAAAAAAGGGAACATCTGACAGTTTAACTTAGTGTGATGGTCAGGGCTGCAGGACCTGAATGGCCTGGTTTAAATAATGGAACCATCACATTCCTGAAGACAACTACAGACATCAGGCTGTGGCTTAAGCTAAAGAGATTCTTGGTATCCAGCAGGAAAATCATCTTCAAAATATCAGCAAACCCACCAAAGAATGGATGGTCTTAAATTTTCTCCAAATGCTGGCATGTGACTTTTTATGTCAAAAACCTTCACATCTTGGTTATTTAAAAAAAGATTAAACAAGGTAGAGTAGAATTAAATCCTTTTTTGTAAATTACAGATGGTCATTATTCATGTTTTTTTCCTAAAAGTTTTTTAAAAAATGGTTTTGGATAAGAAAAATGGTGATATTATAATGTTTTTACTGAAATGATTTATAGAATTTATTAGAAAATTAAACTTTCACCCCAACATCTTTCTGACAAATTAACCCTTAATATCTTAAACACATTAAATTTGTTCTCTTCCTCAGTCTTACCTGTCTTACATGGAAATACGGCAAAAAATATCAGTATTTGTTAAAGCTGGAAGAGGAGCATGCCGATCTAAAGGACCTCAAACAAGATAGTTATCCTTCACTTAATTTAGTTTTTATTTTGATGTTTAATCTGTTGATTTTATTCTAAGAAAGTCAAAGTGCTCTTATTCTTATCACTGTTTGAGTGTGTTTTGGATTTGGTTTACTTTTTATGAGTCACACAGTCTGACTCACCCATCGCCTGATAGCAACTGTATCTCTCCTCTGCACTGTAGCACAGCTCACAATTGAAGTCATGCATCGTTGCAGATGTCAGAGCATCTGTTTCAGTTGGCGCTCTGTTAGGATCTATGTCAACACCTCATAGATGTCTCAGCCTGCACAGAAACCAGGCAGCCGCAATTGAGCTTTTTTACCCATGCCTGCACCTGAAAAGGAACCACACTTGCACAATAGGCTTGCACGTTAGGATGGCTGTAGAAGTCGAGCACCGTCCTTATTTTGTTCTACTTCATTAACAGGGATTCATTTCTGTCTGCTGTCTGACTAGGAGGCAGAGAGAGGAGATAAAGAAGGAGGCAGAGGACCTGTGTTGTTTCTACCCTCAACACTCGTGGCTTTGGAAAACATGGTTCCCATGAAGCTTCAGTTGTCTTGTGGTTTTTAATGGTGCACAATAACACGCAACTCATTTTGCAGCGTGGTATATAAATATAAAGACAGTATTATTTTCTTCAGCTCGTTGGAGGTTCTTCTCTGATCAAAGCTGATTGATAAAATGCTTCTGTTTAATGTATAACTCTGATTAGTAGTTAGCTTCACTTAGCAAAGAGACAAAAAAATTGCTCTTCTTGTGGGTAAAAATGATGCTTTATCATTCAATAGCCTGTTTAACAATTAATACAAAATATCTGGCAAAGAAACTATTTTTTTTAATTAAAATAGGATTAAATAATATTTTATTGTGAGAATTGATAAAAGTAGATCATAATTAAAATTGTTACAGATACATGAAGTTTGGGGATCTTCTGTCTTGGAGGTTTTTGGAAACTATGAGTTAAACTAATGTACATACAAGTAATCCATCATTTTCTTTTTTTAATTTGCTTAAACGTGTGCTCTGTTAGCAGAAACAAACACACAAATGACAAAAAATAACTATATATGATATTTTCACGTGCTTGCTGACAAATTCTAATAACAAACTTAGGAGCAGTTCCTGCCTGGAAGCCCACGTGAACCCGACCCATGTATGTATAATTTTGTCAGAATCCATTTGCTGTGAAGTACATACTGTACCTCCTATCACCGCGTCTCTCTGTTTGCCAACTTAACAAATGCAGCACAAACAATGTGAATGTTATCTGTATTGCTGATGCACTTTTTCTGCCATACTTTTACTCATCCTCATATGAAAACATATTTATATTTATCCATGCTTATCTGAGACAGGGAATTTTAGGGGTTTTCATTATCTGTAAGCATTAATAATCAGAATTATTGTTCAAAAATATTTCACTAGATATGTTTTGGATCTTTGCAATATGTGAGAATCACTTTCTGGAATTAGAAACAAAACTCATTTATCCTTTTCACCATTTTCTAATGTTTTGAGCTGTACTTGTTAATAACCATTTATCTGGTAGAAGGTCTGTGTTCATTTTCTGCACATTCGCAAAATGGTTTATCCACTTCACTTTCTCTGAAGACAGATAAAACCAACTCTTATCTTTTATTAAACTGGCCTACTTATATAATCATATTAAGGATGTTTGCAGCTTGATTAGCTTAGCTTCACAAATGTCTTGGAGTTACCAATACAAAGAGACAAAAATCATTTTTACAAAACTAAATTTACTAAATTTAAATACTTAAAAGTTAGCCTTTCCTTTCTATTTCAGCTGCAATGGAATAACATCTCTATACTTAAAATCTGTCTTTTAAGCTTAATTCCTTAAATATATCCCCAATTGTATTTAATACATTTTTTTTCTGAATTAAATCCAGTCTTATAGCACACTGGGATTACATTTTCTCCTTTTCTAAGTCTATGTAACTGACTATGACTGACATTTGTATCCCCCAATGCTTTACAGGCTACCCATCTAATTTGCTCTACAAAGGCCCAGTGTACATACATGTGGGTGTTAATGTACACATGGTTAGAAAGCAGAGCCTCATCAATCTAATGCTACAACCCATTACATAAAACGCCTGGATTATTTGAAAACACCTTGAATTGTTTCTTTAAACTTGTTTTATTTTTATGCTGTTTTTTTTTTTTTGTTTGAAACTAATCTTTAAAGAATTAGTTTCTGAATCTCTGATGCAAAGTTTGCAAAAAATATTTGCATATATGTAAATGGTACTTCTGAATTAAACCTGCATTTTTTTTTCTGTAAAGATAATTTTAGTCTGTTTAGATGTTTTTACTTGTTCCAAATTAATTGGAAACATAGGTCTCACCTCAGTCACTAAACCATTAGTATGTATTGTAAATTATTTCCAGAAATCCAGTTGTGCAGCATTTCACCCAATCAAGATAAACCCAATACACAATTGTTTTCTTGTATAACTTTTTCGTAATACTAGAAGCCACTGGGGAGTTGTTGCTTTGGATTACAGCAGGTTTGTATATTGTATATTCTATGAGTACCAAAGTTGAATTTGATCGTTTCTAAAAGCGTTGATCTTCTACCAGGTGACAAGTGAAAAATGTGAAAAAAGCATCATCCTATGAAGCATTTCACCAGCATTCAATGGTTGCATCTAAACAACAGAAACGGATTTAGATTTTTTGTTTAAATAGAAGCTTAAAAATTTTTTGATTTACATTTTTTCTTCCATGAATTTTATCTTTATGCCCTGTTTTGATGATTAATTGTGGATATTTCCCTGATGATCCTGAGAGAAATCATTTATCCATTTTATGAGTTTAGGTTTCTTTTATATTACGTTGTGATCCCAAAAGCAAAAAGCTAGCTTGTTTATTATTCTGTCATTTGTTTCTTTATCAGAGCTGTTAAGCTTAATATCTAGATATAAAACAAACGTTTATATTTCTGTAATAATCCTCAGATAATAGTCTCAATATAACTAAATAACGTTAGGAACAGTTCTTCATATTTATAACAAAAATTCTGAGCAGGTTTTGTGGGACAACAAGACAGAATTATTAAAATGCTCATATTTTCTCAAAAGGAATGTTATTTAATTAGATCACAGTGAGTCATTTAACCATCTCTTTACATATTCTGCTTTGGCTTATATCAACAAACACCAGTGACATTTCTGACCTTAACTTGAAGGGTTAGTTGAGCAGACACAGAATAGCCCTGTAAGGTGTAGCCTGATTTATCAGCTGATTTTTCATGCCAGTCATATCTAAGGGACGCACCCTGCCACCTACATTACCACAACAGTAATGGGCAGGTTATTCCTCTCGTCTCATATCTTAACCTTTGCCATTCAGTAGTGCACAACGAGGCTTTTGTGTTCCACTACTGACAAGCTTTCACCGCCGCCTAAATCCTCTGGTTCCTCAGCAGGAAGATACAGGTATTCATCAGCCTTCCAATGATATCCTTGAGCACAGCGCCATGTTTTCTTAGCTGTCAAACATCTGGCAAGTCCTTTTAGACTTAGCAGATGAAGCACCAGTGGAAAAAGACATTTGCTCTGTAAATTTATGCTTGACATTATATCATGCTTTCTATAGGAAGAGATAAATGAATTTTGAGAAAGTGAATTGGAAACAGCAGTTAGAGGTTTTAAAAGAAATACAAACACCAAATCAAACCGAGCTATGTCAGTTTGTATAGACCCACGCACCTTTTAGACTTAATGTAAAGCTACTAAAACACGTGTTGTTTTTCATCATTCAGTGTAACTTGATCTGTTCGTATATCAGCATCCATCCACCTTTTCCCGCTTATTCTGTTAGGGTCACGGTTGTGTCGGTGTCTATTTCCAGCAGACTATGGATGAAAAGGTGGGGTACAGCCTGGACAGGTCGCCGGTCTGTCGCTGGAATACACAAAGACACACAGAGACCGTCTCCGTGCAGAAAGATGCCAGGCCGGGAATCAAACCCGAAACCTTCTTGCTGTAAGGCAACAGTCCTACAAACTGTGCATTTTTGAAGAGCCAATACTTTTAACACCCACTTTTAAGTCCTAATTCCAATGTTAAGAATTACTTATGTTATTTGTTTGTATAAATCTTTAAGGAAGTACAGACTCTACTGAGCCTTCTTCTGAGCAGTGTTTATGTACGACGACCACCTCACATCTCGATAAAGGGCAGTTCCTAATAACTGGGATTGATCCACAATAAGCAGTGTGGTTGAGGATAGTGAAAGGAGGTAGGGGATATCTACCAGGTTAACATACAGATGTTTATAATCGACCAGTTTATCTACCTCTTGTCTGTATGAAGACCCAGGATTTTACGAGTTCAGACCAGCCACTTTGGTCTAACAGAAGGGGTCTGATAAGGTGCAGTTATTTGTGTACAAGCAGCAGAAGAGTGGGGAAAGAAAACATCCCTGGTGGTTCTTGTGTGGGGAAAAGATGCTTCCCAGCTTTGCTGCTGCTGGTCAGTCAGGAAGCTGGTGATCCACTGACTGATACTCGGAGCTGGGTAAGTTTCTTGTGGATAACTCTGTTTTAATAGTGAACAGAGGTTAAAGCTTTTCCTTGTTGGTCGAGTGGCAGGGCAGGGTGATGGTGTGTTTTTGGGGACCTCTGGTGATGGTTGAGCGTTTCAAGCACAAAGGGAAACCTTACACTGCTCTAGAGGCTCAAAAAGGGAAACTAAAAGAATTCCCCCCAAAAAATGTATTAAAGGTAATTAACATTCTAATGCTAATTGTGATACAGTTAGGACTGAAAGTGTTGCAAACTTTTATAATAGATGTCATTTGATTGCTTTGCTGAGCTTAGACAAAAAGGATGTCCAACACCTCGTTGGATGGCTCTATATCAAGGGTTAGAATCTAGATAGACATCTCTAGAATGTCCATCTGTTTTTTTTTTGTTGGGTCAGGGTTTTACAATATACAATGGCTTTTGTACAATGGTAGAGTGGTTTTACTACATTTGCTGAATAAATCAAGAGAATGTCCTTGTCAGGCAGCTCCATGCCATGTCCGGATTCATTAGATAATTCAGAAGCTTTCAGAGTTAGGTGAATTCACCATTTGCTCCGGGAGGTACACGCAGTAGGTCTGCTTTAAGTGCTAATTACATCACTACATCACAAAGCTGAGCTTCTCTTATTGGTTGATGCATTGCATTGAGAATTTTCAACTTTTGTATCTGCTGCTTTGGACCCACAGTACGACATGTAAAACTCTGTGCAAGACATGTGAAATGCGTGACAGGACTTCTCGTCATCCTAAAACACGGATTGACCGCAGATTTTGTATTAAATTAGGATGCCCCTAAAGCTTAAATCACATTCGATTCAAACAGATCATTTGATATATAGCTCTACCCAGTTTCTGCCTCACACTTTACTTTTTAAACATTTTAAATATAGTTAAACGCTGTCATTTAACCTTCATCAATCACTGTGTTTTCTGTCTGTTTTTTTAATCTGTAGGACTCATTCAAAGACTAATATGGACATAGTAAATGACTATTAGATAATGAGGTTTGTTTAAATATATAATTGTATGTATAGGATAAACACATAGGGAACAAGTAGAAATTAAATAAAAGTGACCAGAAAATAAAACCCTGAGGAACCTCATATGTGATCTTTGCTCCTAGTGATTCAGATTGACCTGAGTATTTGTTTGGAAATTTTTCCACATTTGAAGACAGAATGTTGGATGACAGCATAAATGGAGTCTGATAAGATAATTTTATATATTGACTTGAAATAGGATAATGTAGATGTGTTTTTTTTTTATTATTATAGGTGCAAATATCTCATTCCATTGCTAGATAGTTTCACTAATCCACACACTTATTTGAAGGATATTTTACTTACCTTTTGCGGTGAACTTGCTGAAACTTGGTTTTTTGAGTTTTTGGCAGTGTAGCACTATTTCCTGTTTTTATTTGTGAAACTAAACTGATTCACCAATTTTCAGTTCAACTCTCAACAGGAATGCAACTCTGAGTTGTTGTTTTTTTTACTAACTAGTCTTTCTGTTGACATGGTGATCATGATAGAGCTTGCGATTGATACCTTCAGATACATATTTGTTATTGTTTTTTTTAATCTATTTTATTTTTAGCCTGAGTTGGACTCTCCGACCAGTCTAAATATTTGTTTTACTGCCAAGCAGAAGCATGCACTTGACTGTGAGGTATGGCCCCTTGAAATGGACCTGGTGCAGAACAACCCACTCGCCATGGAGCAGGGGATAGAGAGAGGGCGTTTTAGATCCCAAGCATACCTGAAACTGGGCCGTGCAGAGGAAGGCTCCTCTTCTGACTCAGCCTTGCATGGTAACTGGCCAAGTGAGACAGAAAGAGAAATCTTGCCTGGTATGCTGTTTCTTTCCAGTGCCACCTGTGTGTCTGTTACTGTGGGATTTGTACCTCCTCAATCACTGACACTCTTGGATTATCTGTGCTTAAGGTAAAAAGCCAATACAAGCCACATCTTGTGTGTCAGCAATCAGGTGCTCAAACAAAACATATCTTTTACTTTGTGGAAAAAAAGAAGATTCTTTTAAAGATCTGCTACTAGTGTAATTGCTGCAATTATCTTGCAAACATTGTTTTCTCTGTGTAACCACTAGCATTTGTAAATTTATTACATTCATGTCATTGCCACCCTGAAGCAGAGTTGTCTGGTAAACTGGATCTACTTGTGACATAACTGAGGATTAAAGCTCCTAGCACTCTGCAGACAGGATGATGAGTGGCCTTTGTGGTTTTGTCAGGAGGTGTTCTAGAGTTTGCGTTTGGCACAGGTAGCCAAATACAGGTTAAAGGTGGTTCAGCTTCTAAAGGAAGTATAATGAGTGAGTGAATGTGACAGAGACATCAATAATAATCTCTCTCATAATTCCCTCCATAGTTTCTCTCTATTTGTAGTGGATGCAGGTGGATTTTTGGCCCTCTGATACTTTCCTTTTCTCTGTCAAACCCTTCAGGTTAATCTCATTTCTTGTGCTACTTTCAGTGCACTGTTGGTTTAAAAAGAATTTTATTTTTTAAATATTAGTGTTTCTAAAAGAAAAAATCAAAACATATTTATTCAAAATCTCCAAACAGCTATTTAAAAATCAAAGTATATATTTTTTTATTGCTATATTTAATATTTTTTTACAATGTTTGTTTATTTTGCTTGCGAAAATGTGTATTAGTTTACTTTGTATATCTTAACAGCTTTTACTGAGTAGAAATGAGAATCAAAGGTTTGAAAACTAGATTAGAGTTGTAACAAATCAAATAGGTTAGAGTGGATAGCTACTAAATCTGGTTCTGATGGAGGGTTAAAAGAGGTTTATGAAAGGTTATAAACATTTAGTCTGAAGATCCTGATTCATTAATAAAGTCCCCTTTGTTTAATTTAAGTTCAGTTTAAACCCAGAACAACTAGAGTAAAATGAAAACCAAGGAACACAGCAGAAAGTTAAAGTAGAGGGTTGAAGAAAGGACAGATTCTAAAACAATATCTCAAGCTTTGAGCATCTCCCAGTGCTCTGTTCAATCCATCATCTGAACATGGAGAGGATGGACCAACTGCATACCAGGCAAGGCAAGGCAAGGCAAGTTTATTTTTATAGCACATTTCAGTGGTAAGACAATTCAAAGTGCTGTACATGAAAAAATAACAGGAAAGCACAAAAAATGCAGAAGATTGATTAATTAGTCTGAATAACTTAAGAGAGTAAAAATATTTATTAAAACGATAAGATATTTATAAAAAATGAATAATTACAAGATTGATGATAGAATTAAAGAAAGACGGACTACAAACTGAAACTAATAATGTTTACATAGCACAGTCAAAGGACACTAAACAAATACATATCAAATCTCAATTTGAAGCAACTGAGGGTTTCAATGCTTTTACAGATTCCCGAGAGCTCGTTCTTTTTCTGTGGAACATAGGAACTGTGGCAAGGTGCACACTACAGAGGGCCCCGGGCGGGATTTGATCCCACGACTCCCGGGTGAAAGTCACACGCACTAACCAGTCAGCCAAAGGGATATCCCCTTGGCCAAGTAGCCAAGGTGCATGATCATTTGGAGGCATAGTGAAAGGACCCCACACTGTCACATCGGAACTAAAAACAGCTTCTACAGGTTCTGGTTCTGGTTCTGCAGCGCGGATTCGAGCCACAGAGGTCTGGGTGGTTGATCCCCTGGCAACAAGTCTATAATGTATTTTGGATCTAAGTTCAGTGATTTTAAGACTAACATAAGTATTTTAAAGTCTATTCTCTGAGATATGGAGAGCCAATGGAAGGACATTAGAACTGAGGTCATGTGCTCCGCTTTCTTAGTTTTAGTGAGGATGCAAGCAGCAGCTTTCTGGTTCAGCTGTAACCGTCTGATCCATCTACTAAAGATGAATGAAACCCACTGAGACATTAGCCCTTTAATCCAGTAGATGTTCTTTAGGTGAATGAAGGCCAACTTTGTTTCTATCTTTATGAGCCTCTGAAGGTTCAGGTCTCAGTCCACTACTATGCCCTAGTTTAGAGTCTGATTGCTGGTTTCTAGCTGGATTCACTGAAGCTGTGTGCTGGCTTTTAATTGATCTTCCTTTAGTTCAAAAATGATTTCTCAACTTTTGCTTTGATTCAGCTGTAAACGTTAGTAAATCCATCCACTGATTACTTCTATCCATTTATTTGGTGATTGGAAGGATTTATAGTCAGCTGGTCACACAGTCATGTATAGCTGTGTGTCATCTGCATAGTTATGGTAACTTATATAGCTATATATTAAGATCTGAGTTAACAACACATGGACAAACACCTAAGTTAACAAGCAGAACAAGGATGAATTTAATCAGAGATGCAGCCAAGAGATCGATGGTCGGTCTAAGGCAGTTGCAGAGATCCACAGCTCAGATGGGATCTTGGCAGCTTCTCGGTAGGACAACTATTAGCCTAACCTCAACTAGGGCTGGGATTTTACGACAGTAATTTCAATTAAGTAGGCACATAAAAAGTAAATGTGTTTAATGACACTAGATGTTATCATCTGAACTGGTGTTTAAATGAGTAAACATCAGATATCATAATACAAATGAATTCAGAGCAGGAAGAACAATGACTTATTAAACAGACTCCCTCCCTTTCTTATGTGTTTGACCGGAGGCACTGAGCGCTGTTTAATGATGGTGTTATTTGATTAAACATTACTGGATAACATCAGTGTGAGTGAAACTGCATACATAAAAGTAAACTTCATCGAGAAATAGTACTAGAGAGCGCTGCCATTTCAAACTAAGAGCCAGATGAGATCTGTGTTGACATGATACATCCCAGGTGATAAGAAAGCAAACTGCTGAAATACGATCGTCATGCCGAAATGTTTTTGGTCTAGATTTTTATTTTCTTTTTAAAGATTACATTATTTTATTTCTGCAGCAATGAATCTGGGTGGTGAGACATAGTAGGGACAGTATTTCCTTTAGAGGAAGTAAACATTTCCATTAAAAACTGGCTGCATTGACTGACTAACCTGCATGGCTTTTATAGAAAAACTCTTAATCTCAAAAAGTAATTTTCCTTACATAGGTATATGTGACAGTGTGGGGTCCTGTCACTATACCTCCAAATGATCATGCGCCTTGGCTACTTGGCCAAGGGGATATCCCTTTGGCTGACTGGTTAGCGCGTGTGACTTTCACCCGGGAGTCGTGGGATCAAATCCTGCCCGGGGCCCTCTGTAGTGTGCACCTTGCCACATATATATAGATTTAAAAGGATGCATGTCTACTTTTTTTTTGTACATTTCAAATAAAACTGTATCAGGATCAGCAATGCTGGATGAACCACAGCCTGAGAACATAACAAACACATTCTAGTTTCCACAAATTCATGACAGACATTGCTGTACATCATTATAGTTTCAACATTATAGTATGAAACTTTAGTATTTGAGACAGGAAAGTAACACAGCGCAGCAGAGTGAATGAACCAACCCCATGCTGGAGCATGGTGACAGCAGGGTTATGCTGTTGGGATGCTTCTCCAGCAGGGAACGTAGAGCTGGTCAGAGGTTATTAGAGGATAAATTGAGCTAAATAAAGAATATTCCTGGAAGAAAAACAGTGAGAGTCTGAAAAAGTACTTTAGGGTAAGGTGGAGGTTCGTCTTCCAATGACCCTAAACATACAACTAGAGATACAATTTGAATGGATAAACTTTCCCCTGTTTGTCTGTGGTTAACCCCATCCCTCTCCTAAACAAAGTCAATGGATGAGCTTTGACACTGACTAACTGTCCAGGCTCTCTATCATTGTTAAGTCATATCCCTCTCGTAAAATATCCCACTAAGGGAGCTACTACTGATATTAACAATTCCTTTTCTTCAGCATAAAAAGTATCAGTGTTTAAGTGTTTCCTTCTAATTCCAGCTCTGCCTGCTAAAAGCCCCGGTTGGTCTTGGCAGAAGGAAGTTTCCACTGAACCAGGTTCTGGTTCTACTGGAGGTTTCTTTCTATTGAAGGACCACTGTCACTCCATGCACGCTTAGTGTGAGGGGTTGCTGCAGTCAGTGGCAATGCAAGTGAATGTCCACTGTTTCTTCATGTTCATCCTAAAGGACAGATTTAAGTCACTCACTTGTTGCAATCTGCTGGGTTCTCTTAGATAGAAAAACTCTTAGTAATTTGAATAATAAATTGAATCTAACTATACCGTTTGATAACTGACTAAATCAACAGTTTTTTCTAAAGAGCTTTAAGATTTTTCATTGTGTTTTATTTTAAATTGTTCTTGCACCCAACCGAGACATCTTCTCGCACCAAACGCATAAAAATATCACACAATTAATGCAAAAAAAAGATTAAAGGAAGGAAAGATTATCTGAAGCACTTTTTTATGATCTGAAAATCAACGCTTTTGAGGCAAGAAAATAATCTGGCAAAAACCTGTGGGCATATGAGAGATTTGTCATCCTTCATGTCAGCGGTTCCCAACCCTAGTCCTTAAGTACCCTGGTCCTGCAAGTCTTAGATGTGTCTGTGTTCCAGCCTGCCTGATTCAAATGACTGTATGAACTCCTCTGCAGGCAGGGCTAGGAACCACTGCTTTAGGTGATCAGAGTTGGATATTTCATAGATTTATCAAAGTAAATGGAAGAAGGGTGGGATTCTTTGGTTACGCTTGATCATCATCATGTTTTGAATTTAAAACCTGTTTTTATTCGGAATAATTCACAGTTGCTTTTCAAACAAAATAATCATTATAATAAGGAAAAACTTAGACAAACTTTACTGTCATTTTGTATACATAGGGTGCAGCCAAAATGAAATTTTGTTGCATACAGTTTACGACAATATACTGAGATTGCAATAGAAGTAGAATAGCAGTGCAATATAATCATGAAAATAAAGTACAGCAGTGATTGGAAGTTAACTGTGCAAAAATAAAAGCAGTACAAAATAACAGCAAACAAGTCTGGTCTCAAATAAATGGATTATAAAAGTTCAGCAATGTTGACTGTGATGAAATGAATGGAAAAGAAGAACACGAAATTCATGAAAAAGCAGCCAAAATAAGTTCGGTGGTTCAATGGTTGCTTGTTGTCACCCAGCCTGAAGCAGCACTCCAGTGGATGCAGGCAGTCCATGGAAAAAAAAAAGGATCACAATGGGTAAGAGGAGGAAAACAAATAATATTTCACACTTTATTCTTTGCATGGTACAGACCGGGATTACTAAAAACTTCAGCACGAAGAAAAGACAAACACAGAGCTGAAGCAGAGCAGACAGGGGAGGGAGCAGCAGAAAGATCATGGGGGGAAACCATGTCAGAGGCCTTGATGCTCAAAAATCTATAAAACTTTCAGAAAACATGTAAAATGTTGCAAGAGAGTTTGACTCGAATCACATGACTCAGACTATCTGCGATCTAAAATCCGTTTTTTCCTTTCATAGAGCATTAATATTTTTTGCCTTTCGGTGTGTGGGAGACTTCCTGGCTGCCCTCTGTCATGCCTGGAGAGCTTTCAGCTGCCGTTGTGCAGTTTAAAATGGGATGGGTGTGCCCGTCTCTGGGATTATAGAAGGAGAATGGACCCAGAAACAGACAGGTTCCACCGCCTTTGCTTTCTGAGACGCCTCCGCTCTGAGAAATCCTGACACTCTTTAATGTCACAGCATCTGCAGCGTTACGAGGAAAATAGAACCTCTGGATGTTGAAACTCTCTCTGATCTGAGTCATTCAGGTCTGAGCTTGTGGGTACGGGCCGGTGAAACACCCTTGTTTTATTCATTCGGATTTTCCCCTCTGGGCTTTATTGATTTGTTTGTATATCAGCTTTTTGTTTGGGACACCATTTGAATGGACTGATGGATTTGCACACCAAATGTTGTCCCATTGCACTGTTTTGCATGCTGTGCGGCTTGGCCTCTGCCTGGCACCATTTGTCATCAAAGCCTCTCTCTCAGGTTCTCTGCTGGCTCTCACTTCAAAAAGTCCTTTATTGGCCAAGCATCTATAATTGAAAAACATGATAGTCTACGGGGAAGATAATTTGTGTTGTCCTGTCAGATAACTCATGACCAAGAGATCTGATGGAGACTTATTGGACTCAAGGTTAAACTTCTTATTTTGAATTGAATTAGAAAAAAATGTACATCTCTTAGTTTTCTTCTAACAGCTTTATAACATTATCCCATTTTCTAGTGATGAAATAAATCTGTAGAACTGAGAAAATTATAAGTAAAGCTCAATTCAAGCTGAGCTCAAGAACCCAATAAATCAAACTCTTTTGGTACAAAGAGTTTCATTTATTTAACTCTGTGAAACAAATCAAGAACGTGATACGTCACAGCTGCTACTGCTGCTGTGACTGGCTAAAAGCTCAACATGGAGGCATGTACCACTTGGTGATTTACCGAATCAGCTTAAATAATTGTACTAAATATTCCTCCCTTTTTCACACACTATCCACAGGAGCCTTTCCAGATGGATACTTTGAAAAATTTAAATCGAACAGCTGGTATCACTCTGGCTTATGCAAGGTTAGAAAAAACTACTCATACTCGTTGTCTTCCATTTTATCCTGGACCGGGTTACGTGGCCAGCAGTCTTAGCAGACTTCTCTATCCACAGACACCTCCGCCACCTCTGGCTGTGGAAGCCCTAGGTGCTCCCAGGCCAGTGAAAGTGACATATTCCCTCCAGCATGTTGTGGGTCATCCTCTGGGCCTCTGCCCGGTGGGACTTGCCTGGAATACCTCCCAAGAGAGGCGTCCAGGGGACATCCGAAAAAGATGTCTGAGCCACCTCAGCTGACTCCTTTCAATGTGAAGGAGACGCGGCTCTACTCCGGGCCTCTCCTCACCCTATCTCTAAGGGAGAGCCCAGCCTTTTCACTCAGCTCTCTCTCCCACGACAGGCCGATGCAACATCTGCATCATAGCAGGAACTCTCCTCCAACCTGAAGGGGACAAACGTCGCCACTATTAGCACTGTGTTCTCTTTTTTCAGCTCCTTGCTACTTTTTTTCGTCTCCACTCCCACTGCAGCCTCAGAGCTGCCTGACCTGTCTTACCGCCTCGTTTGTCATCTCCAATCACTTGCTCTTTGAGCGCCTCTGACAGACAGGGGTATTAGCTGCCTCGCTCTGGTGTTGAGAGCTGGGCTTCCCTGCTGAATAGAGAAACTATGTATGAACACCACACGAAAACATGTAGTGGCACACAATGGCACGCTCCCACAAACAGCTGCTGCTCACAGTCAGCGTCGTTATGAAGGATCTATACACTTTTTGTAGGGAGGTTTTATTCCTCTGTTGGGTTTTGTTTCTTAGTGTTTAGACTTGTTTTTGAAGATTAGCTTTTCAAACATTTAATGTTGAGAAATGGTTAATTACCCATTACTAAAAGTTTTGGTTAGATTTTATTTCATTTATGTTTTGTGAAAGTGCCAAAAGCTACTTGAAATTAAAAGTTTGGGCCAATTATAGATGGTTTTAGTATTATGTATTATTATTAACTTTTTCTGATTTTTAAACAAGTTTAAACCCAAAATATAAACATATATTTGTAAAGCAATGTTCAAACACACCTTTGTTTGCGAACTATTTCAATTCAGCCACACTGAATTCAGACATACTGAAGGCATTTTAAGTATGTTACAGATCATGCTGCAGCAACTCATTCTATATTATGTCCAGGCTTTGACTGGGCCACTCCAATAAGTGGATTTGCTAGAGGGCTTTGGATCATTATCCTGGTGTTTAAGCAAACTACTCCTGATCTGATGGCTGCACATCTCCCTCCAGGATTTTTTTCTTGCTTGAAGCAAAATTTATGGCTCTATTCAATGTAAAGGTTCAGATGCAGAACAGAAAAATGAGCCAATACCATCACACTACCAACATGATTGAATGTTGTTGGTACGTTCTTCTTTTTTAGCTGGACACTCACTCTTTTGGCTTTTTTAGACAGCAGTGACTTGGTATCATCAAAGCAGCTTCCTGTTGTCAAATTTGAAAGTCAATGACTCAGTTTCTTTTGATTTATTTGTTGTTGTTTTTTTGCAGTAATCAAGTAATTTCATTTTTTTCCAATGATCTTTTTCTGTTATCATGTTTTGAAGATCTGAAACACTACAGCTAAAAAAGGAAAAACAGAAAAAATCTGTAGGAGGGTAAATGATTTATAAAGCGTAGTATTTAAAATGATATCTGTGGGGAAATCTGACCCATCCCTGAGCAGAGAGTGGGCTGCCGCTGAGTGGTGCGTGGGAGTATTGTAGGATTAAGGGTCTTGCTCAGAGACCAGAGTAACCCTCTGTGTTTTAAAAGGGCAAACTTGTGGCCTCTTCAGGAAACAAATGCACTGCTCTTTAACCACTAGGCCACTATTCGCTCTATCAGTTCAAAAGGAAACAATAAGATTATGGTTACAAAAATCAAGAAATGTTTTAAAGTCAATGCTTTAAAAATAAGTAAAAAATAAAAACCAGAACACTTAATAAAGAAGGATTGCATTCACTTTCTTTACTAAGCACATTTGTCGTTGTGTTTTAAACTTATGTAGACATAAAACATCAACATTATTCTGGACAAATCATCAAAATTAGTTTTTTTAATTATTCTTTTTAAGCAGCTTCATTTTATGAAACTCTATGCAGCTTAAATCTAGGAGGTTTTCCAACATGCAGAAAAGTACTATGACAACTTTCCCTGTTTTCAGAGACTTATAGGTCTGGTTAAGAAAGTTCAGGCATTTTTTACGTGATCTTAGAACTTAAATGAATAAAGAAATGGCAGCTAATAGCCTATTTTACTTCTATGGATGTCAAAAGAGAAATTTGATTATGGAGAAAAAGTTTACGGTTGCTCTGTTATAATTGGTCTCTTCATGTTAAACCCTCACCAAAGGGCCCTAAGTCCTTGTAGGTTCTACCTCAGAGCCATTGTAGCAACTATTATCTACCAATAATGAGATTTGAGTTGAAATAGAAACACTCTCCAGAGTTAAAGAAAGTCTGTTTCAGATATGATGAGTCACAAACAGAGACTGGTGTTATTCTGGTTTGTTTCCTTCTTGCCTAATACTTAGTTTAATGCACATCTTTCTCATTCTTTTGTCTAATCATTACTCCTCTTTCAAGCATATGTTACCACCCACCCTGACATTGGCGTAGGTTGTCACAGAGGATACAGCATGGATTTAACATTAACATGTGAGATATGGGGTATTATTGCGGATCTTTGAATCTGTGTCAATTGTAGGAAACAAGAGTTGATATTTTACGTAGAGGTTGAGAGCTACAGCTCAAATAAAAGAGTTAGAGGCACTGAAGCAAAAAGAGTTACAGTCATCCTGCAATGTACAATTGCCCCAAAGGGTTAAAGATAAAGAAGCACAGTTTGTTCTTGACTAAATGAATGCAGCATACATCTAACATGTCTGTTGCTTATGGTATTGAGAACAAGAGCCAGTCAGAATGTGCTGTATCTGGGTGCAGCCAGAGTTTGATGCTTTTCAGTGGCAGTGTGTGGCATGGCTGGGTGTTCTGCCGTCGTCTGCAGTCTAGGATTTTACCAGAACAGATATGCAGTGTGCCATTCATGCATTAAGGGCTGTTGCAGATCTAAGTGTCAGAAATGATGGAGTGGCTGCTTGCCCCGCCAGTTAAAGCCTGCCACGGCTGGCCAGCTCAGCTGCAGACTGGGAGCACAGCATTGCTTCCCTTTTACACGCAAACTGAATGTATCAGTGAACCCAACTTATGCAGACGGGCCAGTTTGACGGGATCTAAAAAGGAACAATGCATAAAAATGGTTGCTGGTTATAAAAGCTGTCATAAAGCCTGTGGCTCTTAGGCACATACTTTATGTGCCTAAGGTGAGACATGACGGGTGCAGAGCGTTTTTAAAAGGGGCTCTGCAGCATCCAGCAGCCCACCCACCTGGAAGGAGCACTTAAGGAATGCTCTTTACTGGATTGCTTTTCTCATCTCCTTCTTCTTGTTCTTATCTTCCACAGACCTGTGGAGTTTGTGGTTTAAAACATATTAGATGCAGAGGTGTGTGTGAGCAGCCAGGCTACTGTGTTTTGTTTGCTTGGAAGCAGATTTTCTCCATGAGCTTTGACCACCAGGGTTGTGACTCTGACTCAGAGGCTCTGACCTTCTTGCTGACAGATAGTTCAAGAAAAAAATGCTTGTATGTTTTTTTCCCATCTGATTATTTGTCTGCTGCTTCACATACAAAATCAGGAAAAGTAAAATCTATTTAAATTCATTTTCATTTATGAACATTCTAATTTAAAGGGATTTACAGGAAAACAAAGGAGCATTGAAAAGAGATTTGATAAAAAAGAGAGAGAGAACATTAAAAACATTAAAATGCAAACTTAAAACTGACAAGTAGATAAGACCCAATCAAATTGAACTTTATAAATTTAACTTAAATATATTTAAGCTCAGTTATAAAAACATCTTTAAATCTCTTTCTTATTATTGTTATTATATTATGATCTAATGTTGTGTGTATGTATGTGTCTTTTGTCTTTCTTTGTGTGTTTTTCTTTGTGTGTTCCACTGTTATGCACAAGTCTCCTCGTTGTGGCACAATACAGGCTATTCTATTCTATTCTATTCTATTCTATTCTATTCTATTCTATTCTTTTCTGTTAAAAAGCAATGCATTGATCTAAAAACTGATTCAATTTTCAAGCTGTGGCAGCAGCATTTCTGCAGTTGCATGATTTATTTTCACATAGTCAAGAAGTTAGTCAGTCAGTGTCAGTTGGTCAATTAGTGAGTTAGTTAGTTACGTAGTTAATAGTCTGTTCCTTGTGTGCTATACTCCCTTGAGTTGCCTAGCCCTCAAGAGTATATAAAACACAAAATCATATTCAAAGATGCAGACAGATCAACATCGGAATCATTCATCAAACATCAAAATGTCATCTTTCGAAGATGCCAGCCTTTTAAAATGTAGTTTTTCAGCTACCTGAAAAAGATAATACTTAAACAAACACTGCAGCTTGCAGCTTATCTTCATCACATTACAAAGCAAACCTGGATAAACATCAAGGGCTTTGATAAACAGTTTACTGTCTGATAATATAACTGTTGATTTCATTTTATTTCTTTTAAGTCACACAGCAAACATTTTCGTTGCCTGTCTGGGACTAAATAGAATCATCTAACTTCTATTGCTAGAGGTAACGTACTGGAAATAAAGCAGGTGAATACAACAATGCAGTTATCCAGTCTACTGAAAATAAAAACATTCACCAGTTTCTCTGTGTGCTGTTCTGTCTGGAAACCCTTTGCTTGCTATGGTTCTTGTATTTAATGGAAGCTTAAACTGCCGTAAAGCGGCCCTGTGGGTCACATGACTCATTCAGCGACAGGTCCGACCCTCTCAAGTTACATAGGGGAGTTTTTAAGAACGGCAGCCTTCAAAGAAGTTTGATATTCACCAAGTGCTGTATATTCACTTAAAAATACATTAGTATATTTAAAATAAAAGTCATTCTTTGAATTTGACTTCTAAAGTTTTGAATACTGGACTAAAGGGATCAAGAATCATGCCATGAGGTACTCCAAATGAGACGAGAAAAGGGAAAACTATTTTTGCAATGTTTTTACATTTAAAGATCACCTGGAGTAATGCTGCTTAAGTATCTTGAAGAGTTTGGAAATGTTCTAATATTTCAAACATTAATGCGTCACTTTTTCGAGCCCCCCTAATTAATTAAGATTAGATATTTTCCAACCTGTTAGATAAGCTTGCAGACTTTGGAAATGTTTTACATTATGATTTTTTTATTTATTTCTTAGTTTTTCTAATTTTTTTGTTTTCACTCTTTTATAGTCCACTCTGATCTGTAAATATCAAATAAATAAGAGGTAGTGTTAATCATTGTTGTGTTCAGACAAAGTAATGGCTTATGTTAATTGTATTTTTTGTCACCTGCTGGCTCTACGTTGTTTCTCCTTTGTTGAAAATAATATTCCAGGAATAAAAGATTTTGTTGAATAACAATATGTTCAGGCCGACACGGTATGAGTGACTATAAAATGAAGAACTCTGGTTCTGCTCAAGATTTTTAGTAATCATTTCTGTGCATTTAAAGATAAACTAACAATGACATAAATTGGAGGTTTTTCAAAGCTTCTTCATAGGATCTGAAATTTTTATGCACAATAGATGATGGTATTTGATTGAGTTTGAAGTGTTGCCAAATAACAAATAGCCGTTCTGGTAGATTCATTAGCTGGTAAGGTTTTGTAAACAAGACTGAACAGTAGACGCCCTTTATCTACACCATCCACCTGTACACATAGTGTCGTGTCGGTACTGTATATTCAGTTTGCATAAATGTTTGGAGACCTACCCCACATGGAACCAGTCAAACAAACTGAAGGTACATGTTTGCTGTGATCAGCTTGTGTGACAGGGAGGTGGACATGCTCCAGTGCTGATCTAAAGACTTGCTGGCATTAACCAGTTAACTGCAGGAAGGTCTTCTTGGGGCATCGTATGGCATCCATTGCACTACAGCGGTGTGTGTTTGTTGCTGTAGGGCTCAGCAGGGGTTAAACTAAGTGCATGAACAGAGGGTGTTGCCTGTTGGTGGTGAGTGATAATGGGTGGAGACCTGAAGGCCTTACTGATGTGATCTGTCAAATCTGCTTGCTAATCAGGTGTTTGGGAACCTTGAGGTCCTTCCAACCGTGGTCATTTAATCTTGCGGGGTTTTGCTTCATTTGAACTTAATTTGAAGTTACTAAACATAGTACGGGTGTGTGTGTGTGTGTGTGGGTGTGTGTGTGTGTGTTAAAGGTGAATTTGTAAGTAACTCACACAAAAAAAATAAGCAAAGCATATACAAATAACAAAAAAACTAACAACAGTGTTCAAAGGATCAAGGATGAAGTATAGACTAAATATAACCAAATCCTTTTTCAGAAGAAAAATTCCTAATCGCTTACTTGTTAGGACTCAATAATGTATTCTTAAGCAGTATAAAAAAATCACCACTACACTTTATCCAAAATTAGTTGAACATTTTGTTTTTAAAAGCCGCTATCAGCTTAGGCTACTAGAGCACTTATGGACTACTTTTCATCACATTTTAATTTTGCTTTATTCTTCTTCCATTCTTCAATTCTATATTATGTGTGTGTTCAACCTCAACACTTATTCTCTCTCTGTTTTTTTCTGATCATAGTACATCTACATCTGAACTGGTGCTCTGTTTAGCAGGGCACCATCCTGGTGGATGAATTCAGCTTGTCGTGTAATCAACAAATTCCATTATATATGACAGAGTTGGGCCTTTTTGCAAAACTTAGTCCTTTATTTCTTCTAGACATAGCTTTGGGTTTAGCTTTTGCTTTGACTAAGTGTACAGTGGGGAGAACAAGTATTTGATACACTGTTGATTTTTCAGGTTTCCACTTGCAAAGCATGTAGAAGACTGTAATTTTTATCATAGGTACTCTTCAACAGTGAGTGATGGAATCTAAAACAA
>JAUZNJ010095406.1:0-21896 GCA_034780135.1 Jordanella pulchra
CCTGGGAGCAATCAGGGGACACAGGGAGCACAGAGAACAGAAACTCAACACAAAGACAGACGGATCATGACAGTTATTATGTATAAGCACTATTATAACACTATTATAAGCGTTAGCTTAAAGTAGTATAGCATTAGCTTAGTTTCACATGTTTCTCGGCTTGTATCCTTAATTCAAGTGGAACATATTATACAGTCTGGGACAGACTGTTTTCAAGCCTTTTATGGTTGTTAATTGTGATGATTTTCTACCTACTGTCTCAATGAAGTGCATAATATAATTTATTTTATATGAGTCTATATATCCCACTATAATAGAAATAAATTATGTTTTCTATACATATTATGATACATAAATAATATTTCAAAGAAATTTTTGCCAGCTCTGCCAGGAAATTGAAGAGGAATTATCTCCTAGAAAGCAAATAATCAAGACCATTTAATGGCCTTTTAAACATGGAAATGCTTCATAGTGCACATATTAAACCTTCTCGAAATAATCTCAATCTTGATGATTAAATCTTATTACAAACCTGTAGGTTTAGCTAAAGAAAACATGCATTAGCATGAAAGTACCCTGGAATATTTTGAGATACCGTTAAAAGAGGAAAACAAAATATCCTTCTTTTTTTGAATGCTGCCACAAACTAAAAAGTTATAAAAGAAACCAAACTCTATGCTATTTTGCAAACATTGTGCAACATTCCAACCAGAGAAGAGATGATGATCCTTAATGTGATCATTTATCATTATTGAAGAAACCTACGCAATTCACAATTAGACTTTTCCATAGGTTCAACATTATGCACTGCGACGGGGTAAGCTACTACCATAAGTAACCACATGCACCATTAGCTGCATCATAATTTTATATGAAAGACAAAAACAGCCATTTGCAAAGTTTTACTCAGTCAAACCATTATCAAACCTTATAAATAATAAACATATTCAATCAGGGTAGTTATCTTCTCATCCAAGCTTTGAGTTTTAACATTGCTTCAAAAGCTGTGTGATGGTGTTTTTAAGCAATAAAGTATGTAAAAAGAAATGTGAGGAGCATTTTTTCTAAGTTGCTCTTTTTAGGTCAGAATGACCAGATGTTGCATTAGCAACTATTTCTCCTCCAACTTTTTTCTTCTGCTCAAAGAAGCTAAGTGCATTAGACTTGCATCAAAAGTCACACCTTTACTGTTTTTTTTAGTCATCAAATGTTATATTCATCTTGATGGGAAAAAAATGTAGTGCCCTGACAGCGTTTTCTTTGTTTGTTTGTTAAACCCTCATTCTGCTTTAACAAAAGAAAAAATCCCCACCCCCAGAGCAGAGAAAACTCTGTAGTAATGGAAAATGGCATCTGAAACCGAAAATCCTACCTTTCTATCTTCCCGAGCAAAAAGACCAATCCAGGATGTTGGCACATCTCCCCGCTGGTTTGAGAAGTGGGATTACTTCTCTTACTTCAAGCCTGTGACAGCAGGACTTTATCACTGAACTTGAAGTCACTCATGCAATCTGTGCATAATGTGTGTGCAGGGGCACAGGAAAGTTGGCTGTAGCTCTGCTGGAGAGGATAAATCACAGCTGTTGAAAGAAATCATCTCTAGAGGTGCTCGGTTATGGGAAGCACCTGCGGCATAACTGGTGGGGGTTAGACATAAGCCATAGTTAGATCTTGGTAAAAAATCAGAAAGTTCTTTAAACCGACTGATATGAATGCAGGTCCACAGGTTTCTTGGAAGGTTTTTATTTATTTTTTTTTTACACACCTTTAGATTTACAAGTTCCCCTGTAGCCTACAGGAGAAGATTCTATCTTCCAGCCAACATTTCTTCATGATGAAAGCTATTCAGGATCCTTGGCATCTTTATAGAGCTGGTTTTCCTCAGAGTCCAAAGACAGGGATGAGTTACTTACTGGAGATTTACTTTGAGAACTAAAGATGCAAGTGTGCTGCTGCAATATCAGCGCTTCACATGTGGAAAGGTCGACACTGGAGCAAAAACAATTACAATGCATTAGATTCAAAAGTAATTAATTTAGCACTACCAGATGATCCATCTGCAGCCTTTTTTCTTGCTTGCCCAAGTAAAACACTTGTCTATACTTACTAATTATTAGAGTTAACACTGCCTGAGAACACACAGCCAACAAACACATCTGTCCTCTTATAGTCTGTGTTAACAGTTACCAAGGCACTTTGTTTGTTTGAGGAGTTAAGGAGTGGACAGCTATGGCAGTGATGGAAGGGGCAAGCTGTGTTATCACAGTGAAGTAAAGGCCAAGCAGGTCTCTTTGTTCGAAGTGAGCAGGCCTTTGTTGGGCTGTCACTGCTCTGAGCGATGTAATGGACAGTCTTGTGGGAGGATCCGAAGCAGAGGATTTTTTTATTTCATTTTTTTCTTTATAGGCCTATCGAGATCTGTTGAAATGCCGGCCACTGTGTTTGATGACCGGAATATAAACTCTGTCGTCCGTAAATGAGACGTCGTCCTTTCTGCTGCTTCAACAAGCTGTTCAAAATGAGATGATGTCCCAGATGCCATAATCACCTCAGCACATAAGAGTGCAGAGAAACATTTGTTCTCCTTTTCGTTCTCATTAGAAGAGCTGGAGAATTCATTTGTTGTAATTGAGATATCCTTCAGAATTAATATGTGTCCAACCCAGATGAGGTGAACGTGTGCAAAGTCACTTTTGAACCAGATGATCCACCAGTGCATTCCCAAACATGACATCAGCGAAACTTCCCTCACTGTTAAAATATACATATAATTGCCCCCCCACCCCCACAAGTAAAAAGATAGTTATTTTTCACGTTGTTTTGGTTTTTACATAAAAAGTTTGACATGTATGCATAACATTTAATTGCTTTAAACAAATAATTTTATTCAAAACAGAAGATCAACAATTATGTGTACTGTTGCTAAAACAGTATAACGTATTGACCGCTACGTTATGTGCCAATCAGAGTCTTTTTTCATTCTGGTATTGATCCGAATCATTTAACAGGCCTTTCCAAATAGCAAGAGGCAGTCCAATACCTTATGACTAATGAAATCAATGCCATGTTTATTCTTGATAACACAGGAGCTTTAAAGTGCAGTCAAATATCACACTACATTTATTGTCCTCCAGTCCCTTTTTTCAACCATGCAGGCTTCCTTTGTTCCTTTCATACTTTTTTTCCATAATTCCTTCCATTTTCCATTTTTTTCTTCCATTCCATTCTGTTCATTTTTCCTTTGTTTGTTCAATTTTCAATCATTCAGTTCTTTTTCTTTACTCTTCTTTCCTTCATCCTTCATTTGTTCCTTTGTGTGTTTGTCCCTTCCACTTTTATATCTTTCCATGCCTCCATCCTTCATTCAGTCCTTCCTTCTTGCCTCCATTTCTTTCTTTATTCCTTGGTTCATCCTTCTTTACTTATTTTCTTCCTTCCATTTCTGTTTCTTCTGTTTTTTATCTTTGTTTCTTCTCTATTTCATCCCTACTCTCAGTACTTGGGTTCTTTTGCTGTCCCTTTATTTTCTGTTTTTCCACTCCTTTTTCATCCATTCCTTCATAAAAACAAAAATTGTTATTGTTTTTTTTTTCTTTAGTTATTAACAACCTAATTTAACTTGTTTCCAAAAGCTAGAAATAAAATGATTTTTCTATAATTTAAATCTAGTTCTATAGTTTTTTTGTCATTATGATGTAAACAGAAAATGTGATGTTTCATCAATTTGGGACTCACTACAATTTATTGGATCTTGACTTCTTGGGCAGATTAAATTCTTTTCATATTTAATGAATTAATGTTTTGCAACCACACAATATTCGGTTACCCTAAGGCCCATATCAGGTAAAGTGTTTTACTACTATTGATTTTTTTAAATGAGTATAAACAACACTGAGGAAGACATACTGAGGGGCGTAAACCAACCTGTGAATGAATTGGTATCTGCAGATGTACTTTTCTGTCTGACTTTCATTCACTATAATCTGTATGAATGAAAGCAATATATGTCCTTTTGATTCAAGCCCCTGAAATAGAACCAGAAGTGGTCTTAGTCCAGGGGTCATCATCCTTCTTAGTCCAACACTGTATAGACATGAAACGATGAGATAAAATCATACATGTCTCTGCAGCTTGGAGGCTGAGTCAGTTTTCCTGATTCTTAGTTGCTTCTTAAGTAGCTTCTGATCTGCTTTTGTGGCATGTTGGGGGTGACTTGATACATTGCCTGTCGTGCTTTATGGATTTATGCCCTCTTACTGCACAACCAAATCCTTAGAAATGCTCTGCTTGCAGCCTGCCAGATGGACCAGTGTCCTTCTGGCTTTGGATTTTCCATGTACTGAGGTACTCTTTGTTTGTATGAAGGAATCAGTGCAGCCTATTTCACTAATTATTACCACTCTTTCTCAAGGCCCACCTGGGATCCCCTCAAGAGGCCCTCCTGGCGCTTCAGGCCCCCATGGACCTCCTGGGACATGTGACCCCAGTGACTGTATTCTTCCTGCCTTATAAGCAGAGTGCCATGGCGTTTGGTCCACAACACGGGTGGTTGTCATCCAGAATCTTTAAGCTGTAGCCACAGGCCAAAAAAAAAAAAAAAGGATGACCTTGCTGTGTCTGACAGCTTCTTCACCTCTGCTTTATCGACCGGACTCAAAACTGACCTCTTCTGTTGTTCACTTCACAATAGCATTTGGGTGCTGTGGGTTTTGTTCTGTTTTTTCTAGGTTTGCTGTTGTGTTTTGTTTTGAATGCAGCTGAAAACCTTCTGCAGTGCTTTATTTGATGTATTTTTCCTTGTTTTTCCAACTCCTACTGTGATGCAATGCATTCCTTATCGACTATTTTTTTTTCTTTAAAGAAGTCAGACTAACTTCGTTTTGTCTGGTTCATCGTTGTGGGATTGACCCTAAGAATTATTTGTCTGCCTTTTTAACAGGCCTGTTGACACGCTCCCTGTTCTTATTCAGATAAGCTGGTTGTAGGTACATCTCATGTATATCTGTGTTTGTGTGAAAATGAGAGATATAGAAATGAATTAGGTGAGAATACTTGCTTGTCATGTAGGTTTTAGTACAATAACTTATGAAACATCCTCTGTAACCAAAGTGCAGCCATTGCATCTGATTCGGAAATTATTTATTTTGTGTTCTCCTTCAGAATGTATTTAAAAGATGGTACTAATCAGCTATGAATGTAGCATGAAAAATAGGTCATTTTATTTAGTTAACTAAATTGTAAGGACATTAGGTGAAACATACGTAAGTGCTATTAAGTTTTGATGTTTCTGTTTACTATAGTTGATGACGTGAGACGTTCTTGTTCAACTGTAGCTGAAGATGTCTTCCCATTTTCTGTAACTCACGCATTTCCACTGAGCACTTATTAGATTGCCAAAGCGTTTTTTGTTTTGTTTTTTTTTGTTTTATTTACCCACAAACATCCGGACTGGTGTTTTTTCCTCTAATCCACATTCAAAAGGATTTTTTGGGTTATGAAAATTATAGTTTGTTTTAAAACGTTTCTAAATTAGAAAAACAAAAGATCCTGGATGTATCGGATATATTTGACTTGTTAAACAAAGATAAGTCAAAAACATAACATGAAGACCCAGTTTGAATAGTCCCACTTTCTCCTTAAGACCACACAGCAGCAGACTTTTTTACATTTTGTTTTCATTAAACTTCATATCCGGTTAAAAAAAAAAAGCTACTAAGAGAAAAGTTTCAAAACTAAGATCTGTGAGCTGCAACTGTTTTGGGAGAATGTTTAGCCAACATCTTTATTATGAATATTATCTACATTCTCTCCCATCTGCTGGCTCAGCAAAGGCATCATCCTTTTATATGCAGGTTCTTTGTTTCTTTGTTTTATTTAAAACAGAGAAAAAAATATCAATTTAAAAAAATCCAGAGTATTTTCCCAGACATCACACAACTGAAGCTGAAAATGTTTGTATTCATGGGATGCCATTCAAAATTGGCAGAAAATAGGCATTCTCACTTTCACAAGAAAAGATGTTATGCTTGTCAGTTTTATAGCCAAACAATGTCCCTTCGCTAATGTTACATTGACGAGAGCTGCCAGCTGTATCACTGCAACCGATCAGCAGGTCAGAGTTTGCCAATATATTTCAGAAAGAGTTAAACAACAAACAAAAAAATGTACTTTTGTTGATGCTGGTAGAAAAATCACAGCATGAAACAAAATCCAGAAGATTACTCCACTGTTGGCAGACTTAGAGTGGAGTGATGATCTGCAGCTGCTCAGGTGGATGAATACAGCCTGCAGCTTATCAGCATCCTTTCTGCACAACTAAACTGAACTCGTCTGGCTAAGAAAAGAAACTTAACAATGATAACTGACTATATTTGCTCAGGGGTGTTTAATTTTTAGAACTCAACTGAAGCAGCTGTTAGCCCCCAGCTTCGCTACGGTTTCTTTCTAGAGACGAAATCTCCCAACGATCCATCTTAGCTTTGATTCTTCCTTGAGAAAAGAATGTACTTTAAAATAATAAACATTTCTAATGAATATAATGTACCTTTATTTACCTTTAGTTTTTTTCTGTATATAAATTTATCTAGCTTTTGTTTTTGTTTTGTTTTTTGTTTTGTTTTTTTTATTGCCTAAGTCTAACGGGGCTTAAAAAGGGACCTGACTATATAACTTTACTGGCTGTCACCGTAACAACAAACCAAGGTTGTTAATTGTCATTTCTGCAAAAGTAAATGAAAACCTTGCGTCTGAGAATATTTTTTATCACATATGCTGTTTACATGGTGTCATGAATGATGATTTCTCTGATTTGTGTGCAGTTTACCACACGTCATCCTCACAAAGGGAATCGGACTACCTAACAGATGTTTATGTTTTTGTGTGTTTTCTTGATGGGTTTTGTTTAAATTAAACCTTTTAGTTTTAAATGTACTTGAACTGTCTGAGCTGCTCCATACTCTACATCCAGGTTTCTCATACTAACCAGCACTGTGTGTCACTCTGAATTATCTTGCTTTTGGCAGCTTTGATGCTTCTTAATATTATTTATTTTAATGCTTACAACTATTTTTTATGACATTAAGTCGATTGTACGCAAAATGTCCACACAAATTTATAGTAAGTTTTTTGACCATCTGCAAAAATCTTTCTTCATTTAACCACTTATTATAATTTATATCCCATCAACACAGATTTAGGTCACTACCTCGCTAACATAAAAAAAACATTTTTGCCTTTGAAAATCTAGTTAGTCGACATACAATGTTAACATATATGTAGTAACTGGTGTTAAATTGGTGTAAGTAATCTTTTATCTTCAGATTTGTTTAATTAGAGGTTTGATCTAAAGGTTTAAATGTTTTTGCTCAGCGTCCATTCATTTTTATCATGATTAGTGCTTGTTCTAACTGTGGTTTAAATCTCTCTGCTTCCTTTTTTTTTGGCTTTGTCTTTTTCAAGTCTAAAACCGTGGGCATTGTGCTTGCCTTATATAATCACGGATTACTCAAATGCTGCAGAACAATTATTTTTTCATGATGCCAGGTTGGTTGTATCAGTGTGAGTGAGAGTCTAATTTTAGAAATCAATGTATGTAGCTGACTTTATTTGTGATCAGAAGGAGCCCCCTGCTGGACATCTTTGGATTCCCTCATCTTTTTCATCTTTGGTTTATTGGACACTTGAATTTCCTTCTCTTCCACCTATTGTGCCCTTTCATCTTTATAATTTTCATCTGAATCTATTGGCTCCTAACAGAGACAATTATACTGATCTTGATGAGATTCAGATGAGACAGCACCAACAGATTAATGTCATCTAAACGTTTCAGGGTTTTTTTCTGTTGTGCTGCTGAGAGCAACTCCTGCTGACTATTAGATTTAGCCCGAATTGTTATTAATATGCACCAATTTGCTACTTTCATTTATCCAAACAGTGTGATAAGAAAAGAGGATGTTAATGTCACGGCTCACTTCTCTTCAAATTCAAGCTATTATCCATCACTCCAAGATAGGCTCAGTTTAATCGAAGTGAAAAACATATGATGAGGGAAAATCAAAGGAGAAGCTTGCTCTAAAAATGTATTCAAACAAAAAACTTGTTAGTAAATGTAAAATTCACTCTAGATAATGAACCAAACCTGTCCAGGCATTACATTATTACTGGTCTTCCACAGTAATGTAAGCTGATCCAGTTGCCACGTGTAATCTAATCTTGTGAGCTTGTAATGAGGGGAAATATGGATCAGCCTCACAGCAAGGACCCTCAAGATTAAAAGCGCCTTCCAGCTGCTTTCACAGAAACGTCTCTTTGCTCCTGCATGAGCTCCTGTCATGCTAGGTGACTTTAACGTTTTTTAGGGGGGGGGGTTTAGGTTAGTTGTGTGTGGTTGAATAACTACCTCATTCTTGGTTTGGAGTATATCTACACGATCATGAATAGAAATGCTGAATTGTTGCCTTGGAAAAATGGGAAAACCTCATGTTTTTATGCAAGAAACTTTTATTGCAATTATGTTAATATATTTTTTTGGTCCCTGACTAATAAAAAAAAGGAGTTGTTGTGGTTCGCAGGCATCAGAGGTTGTATTACTATTTACTTTGCAGGACCTTTTATTTACTCCTTTTAATGCCATCTGCCTTTCTGTGTGCAATAAATGTTCTCAAGTGCTTTATTTTTTGTGTTGGGTTTTAATTTCTGCACTACACACAATGTATTTTATTATTGTGCTTTTGTCTCCTCAGCTTAGATGTTTTTTGCTCTTCAATATTTCTTCTTCTGCTACTCAGGGTTTTTTTGCTGTTTTGTTAATCATTTGATATTTTAAATAAAGGTTTATTATATATTTGATAATATTATCTAACCTCTTTTGCATTATTAAGATACAGACATTTCTTCAAAGCTCTTTTTAACAATGCAAATCTCCTCATCAACGATCCAGGTTGAAAGTCGTCCTTACTATTGACAGCATAAAAGTTTTTCAATCAGATACATATTTTATGGGGGAATAACAATTTTAAAACTCTTGAAAGAATGAAAACTATATAAATTGCTCTCATATTGAATTTCAAACCAGGTAAGCATTTTTATAGCAACTTTTCTGTCATAAAAACTCACCTGGAGTTTCAGCCACTTAAAAGCAGTAAAATTCTACCATACAGTATATGGATAAGGATATATCTTTAATGGGACCTTCCACAATTCCCCTATGGTAACCTTTGATTAGATTTTTTTTTGTTTGTTTTTTGTTCTTTTTTAATGCCTTTTTTAATGGATACATGGTAAATATATGTGTGTGACAGAAAAAAAAGCTTCAGTCTGCACTTTTACTACAAAGATCATTTAAAAGAAAACAGCTGAAGAACAAAACCCATCAGTCTCTTGGAAATACCTTCTACCCCAGGTTAATAAAACGACTAGTAACCTTTATTTAAAGGAAAGAACTATTTCAAAGTGAGGGAAGAGGACACCAAACAGCTTTTGCTGAGCGAAAGCAACTGCAACTGTTGCTTGTGAACATAACATTTATTTTCCCCTTGTTACCAGCAGACTTCAAACACAACATCTGAAAGCCTTTTTTCTCCTCTCTGGGGACTTTTATCATCTCTTCCTCTCTTTTACTTATCCTACCTTCACCCAGTATGTTACCTCCTACACCAGAGATATTAAGAAGTTGGACTTACTGTATGCCAACACCAGGAAGGCATACAGCTCATCACCTCTCATGATCTAGTTCATCCTAAGCCTGTGCATAAAGCCTATGTACGTGAAATCCCTGCTGTGAGAGACTGAAGAAGCTCTGATGGACTGTTTCAGCTCCACTGTGTGGGCCAAGCTCTGTGAACTTCATGTGCAGGCAATGAGGGCATTACTACATTTACTTCTGCGTAGATAACACTGCACCCCTCATAAAGGTGAAGACTTTAAAGGAGGTCCCTGTTTACTCTCTACATCTGCAGAAGTCCTCTGCCTTTGTTGGTCTTATTTCAGCTGGGGACGACCCACTGTCCACAAAGTGGAAACAGGACTCTGTGGACTGATCATCGTGGGTCTATCTCCTAATCAACATGAAGAAAACCAAAGAGCTGATGGTGGATTGTGTCTTAAAGTTTGTCATCTGCAAATATCCAAAGAACTGGCAGTGAAATATTACCTTGGTGTTCAAGGAGAGGATTTTAACTCACACTACTCTGTTGCACATTTCTTTGTATCCAAATATGTTATTCTCAATAACTGTACTTTTTTTTTTTAAATGAATCACTGAATAGTTTTTTTATCTTGTTTTCTGGTTTAATATATTTACCTCTGTGTGAATCTACATGCTTCTATCCGTCTATCGCTTTGCTGCTGGTACAGCTGAATTTCTTCATAAAGGAACAATAAAGGATATCTGAAAGATCTGTAAATAAATATAAATCCCCCTTAAGACCGGGATCTTGGTCACATCTATTCTGTGAAGTATATTGAAAGCCGTAAAGCCATGAAATAATAAAACTGATATCAATGTAGAATAGGGAAACATCTAGGTGTATAGCTCACAGCTTTAGGCGAAGGTTGTTCTCAACAAAACAGACAAAAAAACTAAGACTAATAAAATAATTTACCAAGGACACACTCACCTTTATTGCTGAATTAGCTTTATAAGCCTGAATAGAACTTATTTACATGATTTTGGAAGAAAAAACTAAAAACGGGGTTCAGAGGTTGAAGGTTTTTGTGAAGTTAAATTTGAAATAGGTCTCTAGATTCATGGTGATAGTATGTAATAAAGACAGCTTTGAGTAAAACATCATTTCTTTGCCTTAAGATGAAAAGATTGTCAACAAAACATTTACCGTTGTCCCAAGAGTTTATCAATATTTAGTTTACTTTAAATGTATATTTGTCCATTTTTATTTTAAAGAAATAAACACTATTTAGACCAAATTAAAAACTTCATGTCTTATTTTATTCATTTGTTATAACATTCCTTATCTTTCTCAGTTGTGAAATGTATTCTCTTTCATGAACAGCTGCACCCTGTTGTTTTTTTCTGTACAATGAAGCAAAATCTCACATCAGGAGTTGCTTTTGCAGGAAATAGAATTATCCAGATTTCATACATAATTTACAGATTTACAAAAAGTCAGCGTGACTTCATGATATTTTCATCCTCTCGGTTTTATTTGCTTACAAAGCAGTCAGATGTGAGAGAATCTAGATCCAGACTTTTGGGCTTCAGCAAGTTTGCCTTTGGTTGGTTCCCTTGACTTAAACAACATGATACCAGGAAATAAAGCTTTGATTGGCATTAGGGGAATTCGGTGAGATATTTTTGAAAGAAGGGTAAAGACAAAAACTTTAAATAGGGAGCGTTAAAAGAGTATGGGATAAAAGAAAAGTGGGATAAACAATATTTTTTGATCGCTCCATTTAGAGATGTGAGCGTCGTTCTGGATGAATTGAAACACCTGTCATCCAGAAAAGAACAATAGAATAATCCCTTTTTCCACAACTCAAAGATAATGACTCGTTTGATGGAGATGTTATTGGCAGAAAACATGCTCACACAGAGGTTAATGTATCAAAGACACCACGTCAACAAAGGCCCCTGGGAGGAGAGTGTGACAAATTCTGTTTGCTCTGGGAGATAATCCAGCAGTCTTTGTTTCTGTGCCAGAGTGGTTCTTAGTTCCCTGCAGGTCCCTTCACATCCAGAGACTGCTGGACTCCTGCCTGGAGGTTGCAGGCCGACGGGTCACAGTAGCCATTCTGGCCAGCTGGACCAGGAGGACCAGGAACGCCAGGCTGTCCTGGAACGCCAGGAGGTCCCCTCTGCCCGTCCTGACCATCCTGACCATAGCCAGGTTTTCCTGGCTCTCCTGTCATCAAAAATGGGTAAATTTCAGGTTCATGTTTCAAAAGACAGTTTTATATATATAGTAGATTAATACGCTTTATACCATAAACGTATACATATATTATTATTCTTTCTTTGTCTTTCTAATGTTGCTACATTATCTGGTTTAAAATCAGCACTTTACAATGCAATGTGGAAATATTTGTATCTCTTTAACATTTACACATTGCTTCAAACCTCGATGTGTTTTATTTAAATTTCATGCGGTGGACTATCGCAAAGCAGAGCAGGTGCTAAGAAAAATATATATCATTTAAAACGTTTTCCCTGATTAAAAAAATATATAAATCATGTACATTTATTTGTATTCAGGTCATCTTCACTCTAATATACTTAAATAAAAAGCAGGCACAACCAAAAGTCCTCAGAACCTAATTTAAACCATGATAATCTGTGAAAGCCTTGGAGGTTTTTTCAGAACATTTGTAAACAAACGGCATCATGGAGACTAAGGAACAGCAGAAAGGTCAGGGACAGAGTTGTAGAGAATTTTAAAACCAAGTAAGGTAGCTAAACAAGATTAAAATGTATAATTTAAAGCTGTTAATTTCACAATCTGAAAATTTAAAAAGTATGGAGCACTAAAAAGAACAGCAATCATGAAGCTCCTGATGGTTCTGGAGGAGCTGCAGAGGTACGTACCTCAAGGCTCAGGATAAATATTAATCATAAACTCCACAAACCCACTCGTTAACAGAACAATATGATAAAAAGCTTTGGTTGAAAGAAAGTAGTTAGATAATTTAAAGTCTGTCCAGGGAAAGAGAAGGGTGCTCTGGTCAGATGATACCAAAAGTAAACTGGATATGAGATAAGAGCCAAAATTGTCTAATTCCCTCAACACACTATCCCATCATGACAGTGTCAGTATGATGCTGTGGGGATATTTTTTTTTAGAGGGGAGAGAGAGACTGTTTATCTTTGATGGGAAGATGGAGCTAAATATAGAGAAATACTGAAACCTGCTGAGGTAGAAAACATAAGACTGCAGCCAGAAAATCAATAAAACAATCTCATCTGAGCTTATGTGTCCCAGTTAAAGTTATGACCAATACTGATCTTAGACCCTCGTATGCATGTTTAAGATGCTCTCCATACTTTTTGACCAAAGTTGAACTATTTTGCTAAATAAAAATGTCTTCCTCTAGATGCATATACTTGTTGGTGTGAAACTAGCCTAAACACAGGATTTCTGAAGGGGATCTGTTGCAACGGATTTTATTTAAGGCTATCGGATCAAAGGGGACTGAAACCAAAACCATGACACTAATTCCACATTCTATATTATATATTTTTTTTTAAATCAAAATGCATTAACACAATCAAGGCTGGTAGGAGACTTATTTTCAAACAAAAATTACTTTAGTTAGTATGAAGAGATCTTTGTTTTTATTTAGCTTAAATGACAGAAAATGTATTTTCAAGGAAGTGTATTTATGAAGATGAGTAGCTGCCTTAAAGATGAGCTGTGACATAATAAATACTCACCTGGAAGCCCAGGAGGTCCTGGTTGGCCTTTAGCTCCTCGTACAGTGGGTCCTCTCGACCCTCTGTCTCCCATTTCACCTGTAGCATATGACAATACGTTACAATAAGTTGTTCAACTTGTACAATTTGCACTATTTCACCAGTATTGCCTCCAGAAAAAAGAATACTCTCTGTACCTTTAGGACCTTTATTTCCCATTGGCCCCGGTGGCCCTTTGAGTCCTGGAAGCCCTCTTGCTCCAGCTTGTCCTGGAAAGCCACTGTTTCCTGGGGGACCAGGAGGCCCCGGAGGACCAGGTTTTCCTGGCAAACCTGCGACACCAGACTCCGGCCTCCGTAAACTAGCAGCTAACTGAGCCAGCTGCTCTGTTGAGACGTCAAACAATAAAGAAAAGTGTCAGCATGAATGCTCCTGCACAGCTGATAGCTATGAAGGGATCTTTAAGCACATATCATATTGTAGTAAATCATGCATTAAACTCATGTGGCTTAATGTTCACTGCAGTGATGATCCTAAATCTTCTATACTTATTAAATTCTCAAGTGAAGTAAAACCTTGGTCACATCATCCCTCAAGCCCCTTCGGTTATTCAGCCTTTCTTTAAATAAGCATCACTAATCTGAGCCAAACAGAGATAGTATTCTTAATTTACAGCTATATGAACTGCAATTCACGGTGCCAACAAACTAAAATTAATCTCCTGTGGCGTTTATCTTTTTATCTAGATTTCACTTTCCTAGTATCGTATGGAAATTCATGCAGCAGCTGGCTGACTGCTCCTGCACTTAAGATTTCCTCTTTAGACTGACTTCGCTCAGAGCAGGTCTCCTGGAGGTGAGATTAATTTTTCAACAAACCGGATATAAAATAGTCATGAGAGCAGGAGATGAGTTGCGAAGATGTAAGAGCAGAAGAATGAAGAGAGCAGATGTTGTGACTTCAGTGAAACATTTCGAAGGGCTCAGAGAAGGATGCTTTCATCCATCACATGAACACAGGCTGAAGCTTATTTCATGTTTTGGTTATAAGACCCTCGATTTTTCTACCACAGAGCATCCGACAACAGTCCTGATCAATGAAATGATGCTTTTAAGTGTGGCAATGAGAAAGATTACAGCCATGAAATGGGACACAAGGGAATAACAAATGGGGTCAAAAGCTTCGCTTTTCTTTTCTTACCTTGCATGACTCGCATGCAGACTTGCTTGATGTGCTGATCGCTTGGCTCTTTACCCTTTAAAGGAAAATATATCTTAATCTTAACTCTTTTTATTTCAATTACTAAAACATTTATTCACTGACTCTATGATACTGCTTGATAATTTGCTTTAGCTAAAAGAGTAAACAGCTGGAGATTTTTTTTATATTGCTCATGAAATATAAAAAGGACAATTTGTCCTTTTCTTTTTATGTAAAAATATTTAAAAACACAACATTTCACACATTCTACAGCCTTAAGCTGATGCTGATAAGAAAACATTCAGTTTGTAGCTGCTGGCAAATCAAGCCAAGCAAGACAGGATTCATTTTAAACAAAGTTTGATTTAATCCTTGTTGTTTTAAACTACCTGTATGTTTTTGCCTCAGTCCCTTTCTGTGCCAGATAAACCCATCGCTTCTGTCTCAAAGGTTTGGGTTTTTTTACCTCTTTTTATATCCTGGTGAAGGATGAAAGTGGATCTACAGGAGAGAGTTCCAAAAACTGTTCATCATGTAAAAGTCGCTTTGCACAAGGTGTCAGAGTTCCAATTTTTTGTGAATTATTGAGGAAGTTGGAGTCTTAACGCAGCTACTTGCTGATGTTGCACTGTTTGTTCATTTCTTTGCTGACTAAGATATGTCTGCATGAGTAACACGACTTAAGTGGAAAATGTATCTTTAAGTTTTCGTTTCAAAAATAGATTTTGAATGTAAAAGTGTTAAAAGTAGAGATGCACCAATCAGGCCAATATCCATCTGTAAATATTTGATCCTTTCTAAGGACTGTTGCACAAAAAAGGTTCTCAATACAAATCCAGCTAAAACTGAAGGAATTAAAGGATGTTCCCTTTTTGTGCATCAATAAATCCACACATAAACATGATCATATATTTCATCAAATAAAAAAAATGACAGATGTTTTTATTGACCAGAAAAAAATGTCCTTTTTTGATTTTAATTCATTTAAAAAAGTAAAGTAGAAAAGACAATGAATTTAACTAGTTTAAAAGCAGGCAGTGCCATGTTCCATACGAGGTTAAACACATTGTAACTGTCTCCAGGGTTTCGTAAATTTATCTCAGTTGTTTTGATGTCACAGAGTCTTATTCCACTTTAAACAGAATTGTTTTCTTAAGCTTAAGAAATTCTTCTACAAATAAAAGTGGAAGAAAAATCTAGATTTGGTCCAATATCAAAGTTACAGAAATTTAATCTCTATTGAATTAAGATAGACCTGTAAAATTGTCATTTATTTAAACATTTAATTTCCGTATAGGGTATAGAGAAACTTGGTTCCGAATTACCAAACCAAAGAACCAAAACTAAGGCATCTTCCTTGCTCCAGAGTTTTTGGCACCACACACGTTTCTGGGGGGGTGAACAGAACTTCCTCCAGTGTCTTCTGTTAATTTCAACATACTTTCTGTTTTGGACCTACCGCTGGTCCCTGTGATCCTCGGACTCCACGTGGACCCCTGTTTCCCTGCATCCCTCGTGGTCCAGGTGAGCCAGGGGGGCCGTCGATGCCAGGCTGGCCTCGAGGTCCCTCAGGACCCCGTTTGCCAGGTTCACCTGGAATACCACCCTGCAAACAATTATATGATTACATAAATACCTTAAAACTGCTTAAGTTTAGTAGGAAGCTAGCATAAAACCAAACATGGACCAACCTCTCCTTTTGGTCCAGGTTCTCCAGCATCACCCTATAAAATCAATAACACGTTTTTATAATGTGCTCTATTCTAACCAAATAACAATCTGATTTTGTTTATGTAGAAGCTTACAACTTCTCCTTTCTCTCCAGGATCTCCCTCATCCCCTTGTGCGCCCTGTCAAAACAAAGCCTGTTTGTTTATGTATTCAAAGCAGACCACGTCTTATCTAAATACTTTGTGATTGGATTGTTTTTTGTTGTTGTAGTTGTTTGTTTTGTTTTTTTACTTGTTCTCCTTTGGGTCCTTGTTCTCCACGTTCACCCTGTAAATAACACATTGAAGGTGATAACCAATCAGACCAGAATGAAAAGGTTAGATTTCAGAAAATAAGGTTTCAATTGTGCTTTGATTTATTGACTAATGTTGGAGAATTACTTTTTAACAAATTTCATTTCATTTCTCATTTCTTACCCTTTCTCCTTTAACTCCTGGAAGACCGGGAGGCCCTGGAAGACCAGGGAGACCAGGATCACCTTTGGGTCCCTTAAATAAAAACCCATAAATATCTAATGTGAAAAAGAACATTAAAAGTATTGAAATGTTACAAGCAGAAGGGGAAAATGTTGAGTAAATAATTAGGTCAAACTAAAATTAGTCAGGCTTTAACTACCCTAACAGCCAAACTTGAGGTGATTTCTGTTTTTTAGCAGCTAAATATCCACTCTGAGTGCAGAGTGAGCTTTTTTTTTTACTATAGGATTATCATTTTCCCAGGTATGTTTCTGTGTGCCGCTCTGCCTTTGATCACTGACCAACAGAGGAATGCTGAGGAAACAGAGAGCTCTTTCAGCCTGCTGCTTAGTCTCCCCTTACTGTGAAAATAGAGCTGATGTGAGATCCAGGGTCAGGCTATTCTCTGAGACATTCCAGAGAAACAACCACCACCACTACAGATTCCCAACACTTTATTTTTTTTGATTTCCTACATGTTTTTAAGGTATCTTCCATGTCTGAAGTAAACACAGTGTTAGGAGTCCCTGTTACTGACAGACACTCAGGAGTCCCTCTCATTCATATGGTAATATTATGTCTGAAAACTCACCCTTGCGCCTGGTTTACCAGCTGGACCTAAAGGACCTGGCTCTCCAATATCTCCCTATTAGTGAAACAAGAAAACAATTGGAAAGTCAAGAAGAATTCAGTTAAATGCATTAAAAAACAATGTCACATCAGCTCAGTTAAATTCTGTCTTTACTTCACTGACTGAGCCTCAGTTTATCATATTCCATCTCGAGCTGCCTAAAAAGTTAGGTTCAACAACAGATTCAAATCAGATTCAGTTGTAGATATAAAGTTGAATTTTTTCCATGCTTAAATCGTTCAGACCATCATGTTGTTACAAGTTTCAGACTTCCATATCTAAACAGATACAAAATGCAGTTTTCCAGTAATGATTAGTCTCAAATGACAATGTAGAGAAATTTGGACAATTCTTCTTTGCTGAATTGTTTTAACTCAGCCACATTGGAGGTTTGCTGTTATTGTTCTAAAAAGTGTTTGACTTTGATAACTGTGTTTGTTTGTTCTTTTTTAACTTATTTTTGTGTTTTGATTCCTTCTGAGTGTTTTGTGATGGTTGAAAAGGCTTTGCCATACGGAGATCATGTCTCTGTTTCTTGACTTTTAGAGAGGTGTTGCCATAATTGTTCATTCCTTTGTGTTTTGTTACATAGTTTAATCACACTTTCTGTTTTTTGTGCATTTGGATATATTTCTGTTGGATCTGTCTTTTTCTCCTTGGCTTGTAGTTTGATTTTGTCTAGTTCTGCCTTCTTTATTTGCCTGCCCTTATTCTTCTTATTTGTTCTGGTTCTACTCTCTAAAGCCCATTTCCAAAGTTAGGATAGGTGAAAATTGTGAATAAGTTCTGGGGTAAATATCTAAATATCCTGAAATTCTTGCAGTAGTCATACATTTACCTAAATAAAATTTCAGCTCTTATTCATGTATCTCTTAATTGGTCCGTATAGCTTTCATTCTGTTAAAAACAATTTATGATTTAATGATGTGTGAACATGTATGTTTTTATTGCCTTTTTCTTTTCTCCTGACACACCCCAAGAATAGAGAGTATTTTATTCTTCTTTATTCTGTAATAAATGCACTTAATTACAACAAATGTAGTTGACCTTAGAGCTAAATGTAGTTTTGTACATTAAAGATTATATGTGATGCTGCCCACAGTCAGAAATGTTAAAGCCAAGTGGCCTGGCTTTGAGTAATGTTTGAATGATTCACATATTCTATTGGACTATAATGAGTCCTAGGCTGACCTTTGATGAGTGAACAAAATAATGGTCTCTCAGCCTCCCTCATACTTGTGAGCAGGGTGGATGGCTTCTTCATTTTTAGTGTGGGTCCTCTACCAGAGGCCTGGGAACGTTAGGGTTCCTCACAGATCCTGGGTGTTTCTCTAGTTTCTCGTGTGCTTTTTCCCTAATGTTTTCATCATTTGTGATGGCCACATCGACCCCTATGGCCGTCATTTGCTGCTTATCAGTGATCACAATGTCCAGTTGGTTGGCCACAACCATTTTCTCTGTTTTTTTATCTGGGAGTCCCACAGGATCTTAGCTCTGTCATTCTCCAGCATCGTGGGAGGAGGCTCCCATTTTGACCTGGGGGTCTCCCGTTTGTATTCTGCACAGATGTTTCTTTACACTATACCAGCTACTCTGTTATAACGTCCTATATAATCTTTTCCGGCTAGTATCTTACACCCTGTTATGAGATGCTGGATTTCTTCTGGGGCCTCTCTCATAGCCTGCATAACCTGGGATCCTACATGCTATGGTAGATCTGAGCCTCTATTACTCTGATGCTCAAGACCTGCTCCTGGGCTGCCATGATCAGTGCTTCTGTACTGTCCTTCAGTCTGACCCTCTCTAGCCATTGGTAGGATTTGTTTATATCAACCACTTCAGTTGTCAGTTATTTATACTCCCATGATTGTCCAGTTGTTTCTCTTCTATCTCCCACTCTCTAAGGTATTCATCTTTAGTCTTGAAGCTTGGATTTTGCATCTGCAATGGTGTTTCTAATGTTCATTTGGCTTCTGTCTCTTTTGTTAAGTTTAAGTTTTTGAGTTAACTGCACATGCATTTTTTTAGTACCTCCAATAAATGGGCTTATTGTAGGGGATCAACAAAGATTGCTGAGCAAATGTTAAGAGTACAGACAGTTTGGGAGTGGCCATAAAAGAAAGATGAGGTTCAAAGCCATGGAGCATAATATAATAAAAAAATTATAATGACAATAGAGAATTATATTTATAGTGCAACTCAGTGCAAATCTTACATTGCTGTGAATAAAAGTAAAAGAAATAAAACATAATCTTGCTTTGTTTATGGCTACGTTTTATTAAATTAAAAGGAAAAGGAATCCCAAGTACTGCACATCTTTGTTTATTTGCTGTCTGTGAATGTTCGAATGCTGTTTAGCATAGACTCTGGGTATTGGAGCTTCCATGCTTTCCACATTGTTTTCATGTAATCCATGTAGCTAGTGTAACTTTTGTTTTCATCTCCATCGCCTTCGTTTTCCAGTTATTTAATTGTCATCATTGTGCCCTGGTCTCTCAACACTTGACACAGACCTTGTTTGACCAGACGACTTCTAAACCACTATGGTTCTTTGTTTACCATGAGGTAATCATTTAGGCTTAATGGTTTTGCCCAATGACCAACAAAGGAAGATGTTATAAACTATAGCTTAATCTGATATTTATAACAATGCCCAATTTACAGCAACTGCTAAATATAATTACTATAGTTCCTTTTTTCAAATAAAATCAACCACCTCTGTGAATGGCCAACATTTATTTAATACTAATAGTTAATAATAGCAAATGGACTCTAAATTGTGTTTTCTGTGTGTTCAGTTTTTTCTTTTCAATTCCACATGTTTTCATTTTTTTCTTGTTGGTATACCATGTACACCTGTTTTACAGGGGGGGTTTAGAGACACTAACATATTCAAATTGCAGCTGCATGTCTGCTCTGTTTTATATCAAGGCATAAGAAATGGGTTAACGTCTTGCACATTGTTAATTGCATTTGCTTGATATAATGCTGCGCCATTTAGTTGATTAAGGATGCACAAAACAATAGTCTATATTTGTACATTACCTGATCTAACTGCGTTTTTGTATTTGATATTGATTTGCTGCTACATACATCTGGACACACATTTATTTAATGTTAATTTAATGTTAAATAAGACTAATTTTTTTACTTAAACTCTCAATCGAATCGCTCAATAAAACGCTAAGTGTTTTTATTTTACAGCATCAGTAATATTTCTGCTTTGTTAGATGCCTTTTAATAATGCCTATATACCATCACTGATATTTTAAGTTCCACTGGCAATAAATGGAGACCTTAAGGTTTCTTATTTCCTATGGCTTCAATGGTAGACCATTTTATCTGCATTGAAGAAGGCTTCATATGTGCTTGTGTTTGCACTTAACTCTGTGTTGACTTGACTCAGAGTTAAGATACTTTATTGATATCAACTGCTCTTCAGAAACTGAAAATCCTAAATATCCCAGAGCCAAAAAGCTCTCCTTCAGAAACAAGGTCCTGATTAGCTACATATATCTTCCAGTTAATGTAATTCCCCACTCTCACCTCAGTATTGACTATTGTTGGCTGTTATGTTTCCTTATAGGTTCCTCTCCTTACTCTACCTTAGTTTAATTTCCTGTTCTCTTAGTAAAAGATCTGCATGTTTTTTTATATTTAACTTCCTCAGTCGCAGTTCCAGTTTGTATTATAGTCCAACTCTTAACTAAACCTGAATTTATTCCTTACAAATTCTTCTCCACATCAGGTCAATCATAATAACAACAATGAAAATTCCTCTTAATGAGTTGAAAAAATATTGGGAAACTGCCTTTGATTTCCATTCAGAATATTTCTCTCTGAAAATAAAAGTTTATCTGATCTGAAACACGAATGTATGATAAAGAGCTGAGCAGCAACATGTTTTCTATCTAAAGAAGCATAGCTGATTTCATCAAGTACTGGACTACATGCTCCAAAGTGAATAAAGAACAACTTACAGGTTCACCAATGGGTCCCACAGGTCCCACCTCTCCCTGTTCTCCCCTTTCACCCTTGCATGTGAGTAAAAATATCAATAAAACAACAGAAAATATCCAACCATGCTGAAATATCACAGTGCTTCTGTTCACACTTACTTGTTTTCCAGCCGATCCCAAGCTCCCAGGAAAACCAGGCTTCCCAGCATCGCCCTGATAAGATCAGAAATTTAATAACATATTTTTACATTTTGATTTTCAAAATAAAAATCAAACAGACAAAAAAATAAATCATCGCTAATAATTTATCCAGCATTTAACCTTCGAGCCACTCAAGCCTTTTGGTCCAGGTGTTCCAGGCAGACCCTGAAAAGATAAAGAATGTCCTGAAGTTTATTTTCACCCAACAAATGAGATCGTTTTTGTGAAATGACATAGAAAATAACCGTCAGTTCCCTTTAAAAAAAGTAAGTTAAAGAATTAGAGACAGACAGACAGACAGACAGACAGACAGACAGACAGACAGACAGACAGACAGACAGACAGACAGACAGACA
>JAUZNJ010095417.1:0-10477 GCA_034780135.1 Jordanella pulchra
GGAATTGTTTTATTTTACTGCAAAAATGCATTCATACAATAAAGAGAGTTTGATGTCATGCTTACAGCTTTTCACGTGTTTGGAAAATAATGGAGCTGGAACACTCAAATGTCAGTTGGAAGTAGGGGGTTCATGGAGGCAGTTGTTACAGATTTTACTTTTCTATCAGTTTCTCAAGGGTTATTTGTATTAAAATGACAATATTTGTTAAGATTAAACTCATACCTGTCCCCTACACACCTATACAGTTGCAAGATGTAGAACCTTACCATGTAAATGTTGGCAGAGGCCTCGGAGAACCTTTTCCCCTTGTCTGTTCCTTTAACCTGTAGGAAACATTGGTCATTAAAAAGGAAGTTATTTCTTTCCAGATTCCGTCTAAGGTGTTTCAGGTTCTCCTTGTCATTAGACACAGTCTGACACTACTGATCTGCCTTTTGGAATACAGTGGGGTTTGGCCCATTTCTGAATTTTGGTAACAGGTACAACTACTGAGTGTTGAAGATCAAATGTTGGGGAGCGACTCTTCCCTGACATCACATCCCTGCAACAGAGTCCAATTAAGAAGAATTAGAACCACTTCTCCACCATAGGAGTCAGCTGAGGTGGTTTTGACATCTGTTTTGAAAATACCCTGGATGCCCCCCTTGTAGGTGTTCTAGGCACGTCACAGAACACTCTGAAGGGACTATATCTTCCGGCTGGCACTGCAACACCTTTGACTTTCCCTAGAGGAGCTGGAAGAGGTGTCTGGGGAAAGGAAAGTCTGGAAGTCTCTTGTAAGAAATCGTCCTCTGCGACCTGATCCAAGATAAGTGGAAGAAGATGAATATGAGCACTTCTATATTCCTTTTCAGTTACAACACTAAATTTACATATAGTGTAATTATATAAAGCATTAATTATAAATGTTTGTATATACTAAAACAATAACTTTACTGGATTATCTGTAATAAAGTTATTTTTCTGCAGCTTGCTTACACTCACATTGCTCTGTGCTTGTGTTAATGAGGTACACCTTAATGGAAGGCTGCCCTGGCCTTTCACCACCAAATAGATTATATGTTTACATTTGTCACTCATTGTTAATTGTTTATAAACTACTATAATCTACACACATAAGGTGCAACATATTTAACAGAGCTGAAAAGCTTTACTACTTCTTCAGCTAATATTTCCTGTTAGATGGAAATCTGACACCAGATAGAGGGCTCCTTTGCATTTCCAGACTCATCCAATCTTTAAGTTTACTAAAAGGCTTTAAGATTAAACTTGCAAATGTCTTCCTTTGTAACACTGTTAGAAAATTATTCTGTTCCAACATCTATTTCAAGGCTATGTCAGCAGAGAATACTTTAGGCATCTTGATCAGCTGGGAAAAGAAACCGGATTGGTAAGACTATAGTTATTGTGTGCCACCACTTACTAGTATCTGGGTGAGAAAATGAGAAAAAGAAAATTGGTTTCTGTGATACAGAAGATGAAATGTACAGGAATCATTGGGCAATTGCTGTTGCTCCATTAATTTAGAACTAATTTTGGAACCTTGTGCTGAAACAGCTAGAAAACAAACACAAATATTACCAACTGATTGAGGACAAAGTTACAGAACTTCCATTAACAGTAAGTCCTGCGGAACCGACACAGAAATTGTTGTCAATGAAAATATGTTTTGATAAATTGTCTTTTTAGAAAACTATCCAAGGCCAGTGAATCTGGGTTTGAAGGATGTATCTTCTCCATTTGAGCCCCTCTGATGATTTTTCCACATCAGAAAATTGGCTATTTTTACACCACATCCCCAGATTTACAATTTTTATATCAGCAACTGCAACCAGACGAGTAAGGAGGAAATGAAGCGAATGTAAAAAAAATGATGGCTCAAGATGACACCTTAAGGATGAGTTTTTTTTTAGTTGTTGGTATAAACACAAAAACATAATCGGCTCAGTTATGGCCTTTAAAGATAATCAGAATCAGCTTTGATATACTTTAAATGTAAGAATGGGTAGGGTTTGTTTTTTGTAGATATGAATTAATAAAATGTTTTTACAAAAAAAACACAATATTTTCTGTCCTCATCTTGATAAAGTAGAAACACTTTATTCCCAGGAAGTGTGGGGTCTGCAGAGATGTAATTAGTTTTTCTTCATTAGCATAGACAGGCACTTTATCAGTGTTTGTATAGTTACACCAAATGAATTAATTTCATAATTCTATGTGTGCCATATATACGCACTACCATGACCTGATGGAATAAGCTGGAGAAAATGGACGGATGGATGTTTTTTTTTTACTTGACCGCCACTGTGTCTTCCTGCCTTTACCCATTTTTTTTACTGCTTTCATTCAGCGTAATCCAGGACCATAATAAATTTTAAATGGTCCATTTTCTCTACTCTTTTTTTATAATTTTCACGGTGGGAACAGGTGAGTTTTACACTAATCCACTGCAATTCTTCTACTTTTATTGTTTAAATGTTTATTTTTCTTCTCTGTAGTAATGATACACTTTTGAATACTTACTGTACACCAAGTTGTTACTAAACTAGTACGGCACTTGATGGTAATAATTACCTAACTTTGTTATGACCCCAGTGTTTTGTGCAGATTTGCCCGGGGATCTGTGGGAGATGGTGCATGCTAATGCTAACATTTGTCAGCTCTAATAAAATGAGAGACTCTAAACATCTACTTGGTATCTTGTAGGTCTTCATAAAATCACACACAATACAAAAGAGAACTGGGATCCAGAGGTGGATTCGGCTGCAGAAAGTGAAAAGCTTGTGTAAAGATTAGTCCCAAACATTTGCATTTCCAGCTGGTAGCTAATCACCTGGTGAAGTGAACAGGATGAAGTAAAACCAGGTAAGGTTTTCACTCTCTGGACTTTCATTATCTACCTCTGCTGTTGTCACACAAGTCCTGAAAAGCATGAAGGTCATTTGTTTGTTGTAGTTTAGACCTATCCAGTCTTGTATATCAGACAAACCAAGCAGTGATGGCTGAACACAATCACATAACAAAAGGACGCAACTTGAATGCTTCCAAAACTTTATTTATGAAAAAAAGGTCTACTTAGGTATTTTACTGAATGTTGTAGCATCTCATCTACATACATATAAACCAACCATCCCTCCACAGCAGGAAGATGCTGCTAGAAATGCTGAACGTCATCTTTGGTTTGTCTGATAACAACATTTCATGTTAAATCTGTACGACAATAACATGAACAAAGTTTTACTGAATGGCGTTTACTTATGCAACCAGGTTATTGCACCTTTTCTGGTTCTTACGTTTATATAATCATAACAGATGCATTTGTATTTTGGTGAACTTGCGCACACTATGCAGTATGTCACATAAAAGGTAGGAAAAGGTTAGATGATGGATATAAGAGCCATAACATGTGACATTTCTCTGTGTCCTTCAGCTAATAAAAATCCTAAAAGGTAACAGAAATGGAAGAGATCAGAGAAACAGAGCTTCAGCCCCTGTGGCTCTGAATACCGAGGGTCTAATGCTGCCATCTGATGGACTAAGTGAGCAAAAGATTTACAAAGACAAAAAAATAGACATGTGTGACCAATTCAGCTTTATATGTAGTCCTCCAGCTCACATGGCTGAAGGCATAATCATGTTCAGAAGAAGGAGTGTATAGTGAATTTAATCGGTTTTATGAGGGTAGTAGGCGGACACGGCAGTGGGAGGAGATCTGAAACGGTGTAATTTAGGAAGCAGCTGCAGAGATAGACAAGGACATGAGTATTACCATGCTGCGTATGGTTTATTAACTCATTTAAAATCCAAACTGTGCTCATCATAGGATGAAGATTGCAATGGAAACAGGTGATTTCCAGCTACATGAAGAGGATGAGAGAAAGATGCAGGATGTGTGTAAACAGCATGAGTGAGAGATATTTGCTAAAAAAGAAAAATGGAATGATATAAAGAAAGTGAGGCTCTATTATGTCAATGTCTCACCACAGGACACTAATTTGATTTTTTATATTTGAATATGCTTCTAGAGTGGGCTTTCCATTTTAAAACATTCTCTTAGTTAAAAAAAAAAAAAAAAGGCCACCATGACGGAGGAAGAAAAGCACCAAGCACCTGCACAAAGTCATGAAAAAACATTTAGGAGCTTTAATTCTCTCATATTTGGTTATGGCTGCCTTAAAAAAATATATTTTCCAACTGAATTGATTCTTATATTAATCCCTAAAGATGGTTTCATATAACTAAAGATTGCTTTAAAAAAATGAAGTTTTCACTGTCCTTAAACCCACTATTGTCTGGAAGTGAAGCCCCACCCTATTCTCAAGACTTTGGCCTTCGCCAAGAGCTTTTATCTTCAAGGATTACCCTTTTTTAGCTGCAACCATCTGTTCCTGGGAGTCAAAAGCATCCTTACAGCATGACCCTTCTGTTATCATGTATCTCACAGTACACTAACCTCACATTGGCAGGTTCAGCATGTTCTGTGTTTGGGCAAAGGTGTATATTTGTGGTCTTACATGGCCAGAGCATTTCCCCCCCAAATTTCCAAAATTCTTTTTCCTTTGGTTTAAACATAATTTCCTATAAAGGTGTATAATATTTTATAACAACCTATATTGATAAAATCCTGATCCAGGGGTTCTAGTTTGTTGACCCAGTTTCCCAGCAACAGCAACATTTTTTCTGTAAAAAAAAAATCACAAGGCCTAGGAGGGTGTTTACATTTAAATGATCCGCCCATCTAGACGGATGGATAGATATTTGAATAAAAAAAAAACGCACTGTAGCATCTGCAAGGTGTTCTGTAAGATGAAAGTAAAGATTATAAACACATGCAGACATAGAAGGGGTCATAATTAATTAATTTGGCTGGATGACCCAATACCACTGGCAATACACGGTTTACGTTATCGAGCTGTTTATTCTTCAGGTATACATTGGAGAGCAAAAGTGTACAAATCCCCTTTAATTTGGCGCCCTCTTGTGTTCCGACTCTGTCATCGCCAGTTGAACTGGGGGGAGGATTCCATGACGTCATGACGTTGAACGACTTACGCTTCTCTCGCTCTATGCTGCTCCTGGCGGGGAAGTTAGCAAAGCCAACATAGTTTCCTTCAAAATCCGCGGACTTATTAAGGTATGTTAAACAAATTACGCGTCCCGTTTGTAAAGTTCTTTTCCCCAAAACTGTTTGATTGCATTCGCTATAAGCAGACATTTTTAAAAAGCAGCTACAGGTAAGTAATATATCAGCGCTAACTTTACTTGCTAGTCTGCACGCCCCCCCAACATGTCATAGGCACAACTCTGTGTAGATTAGGAGATTTCTTTTCATTTTAATTTATGTTTTATGCATTTTTGTTAAAAAGGTCTTAGCGTAAATGAGACGTTTATATTTTTTTACCCCCCTTGGCGCATTTCGGCTTTGTTAGAATTGCTCTTTTATCAAACAGTAGGTTTATTGTGCATTGCTGTTTTATGATATGCAAGTTTCGGAGGGTTCAACCTGGACTTAACAAGTCTGCACCAGACCTGTTTAGTTTGGTCCTGCAGTCAGGCGTCATAAGGGTCTTAGAAATATTAACCATTTTCAGAATATAAACACATATACGATTCATTTTATTATATTATTTTAAAGATTAGATACTTTTAAAAAGAAAATAGTTAAATATATATATGTCGGGGACCTCTCTCCATGTTGCTGTGTCTGCAGGTCAGCAATGGCTCTCACACAGGTTTCCTCCAACAAGTGCGCCGGTGGCTTTCAGAAGGTGTTTGAACATGAGAGGTGAGACAGATTGAGTGAACAATAAAAGGCCTTAAACTGGTCCACAAAACCAGACGTTACAATGTTTGCTAAAAAGTTGTGGTTCACAGAAGATGTTTGTTTGCTTTTCCACAGCACTGAGCTGAAGTGTAAGATGAAGTTTGCCATCTATCTGCCTCCCAAAGCCGAAACAGACAAATGTCCGGTCTTCTACTGGCTTTCTGGTGAGTCTGAGGATGATAACGGCTGTAAAGAGTTAAAAACAATGAAACCGTCACTTGATTGTGAGTCTTTACCAACATGTTTAGTTCTTTGCATAAAAACGACCAACTATGTTTTAACAGAAGTCTTCCAGTCCCTTGTTTTCCTATTTTGTGTCACATTACAACCAAAAAATGAGCCTGTATTTTATTTTGTGATAAAAAGTTTAGCAGTAATATGATTAAAATAAATTGATGCTCCATAAATAATCTGAGGCAATGAAGTGTGTTGCTCTGTAAAGGCTTCAGAGGTTTGTTAAACGAAGTTAGAGGTTTATTAGAGCATATTCTGTTGAAAGGACAGAAATGTTTAAAGGAGAGTCACAAAAAGAGGCTTTAAGGCTCAGTTATGTTTGCTGCACGTATCATCCTGACAGAAAGGCGATGCAGGAGCTTTTATATTTTTCCTGGACGACTCTTGGTAGAAAACAGCTGTTTATTAAAACTTTTCCTCAAAGTTTGACATTAATTTCTCCAAGAGTTTTCCATAATTGTTGATCTTAGTGATATATATTAGCTGAATCAGAAGATTTCTTTAGATGTTTCTGTTTGCGAATCCTCACCGGTAGGAGCTTTTGCTCACCCATCATGTTTTTTCAAGCTGAGCTGTCAGCCCGGTTTCATTTTTTTCTAGGTGGAAATTCAGGCCGCGGTGCTAAAATTTTAATTTGCAATTTGAAGACATCAAGCATAAACCAGGCATAGTCCTCAGTGAGGCCTTCGCTGCTTAGGGTCCAAGGCCTTTGATATTTCCAGCTTTTCATAAAGGCCACTCATGCCAAAAAAATTAAAAGAAAAGCTAACACATCTTTAAAATCAGGCATTTATGGAGGAGATTCTTTTTACCCTGGTTAATATAACATGGAAACGTTTGTTCTGGTTGGAGAAGAACTGGGCTGAAGTTTTTACGACGTTTAAGGAAAGTTAATGCTGTTTGTTGCCCTCAGCACACACATGGAGACGCAGTGGGGGTGTCATCATGCTGTGGAAAGGCCGTTTGGTTCCTGTGACCTGGAAGCTTAACATAATTGATGAGAAGATGGATGGATTGAACCATTCGTCCATCTTCTCCCACTTATTCTGTGAGGGTCGGGGTTAACATGTGAGGGTTAGGACAGTCAACCTTTGACAAGCATTTATACACAGTTCATTTTCTATAGTAATTCTGTCTGTTTGTGGGAATAGTCCAAATCCAGTTGAGATAAACCGTCCCATCCGATCTGTCTGCCGTCTCAGTCTCGAGATGTGCAGGGGAGTTAAATATAAATGCAGAGATTTCCTTCTCTGAGCCTTTTTGTAATGTTCTGGCTTATTAAAGCCTCTAAAGATTGAAGGTTGTTGCATGACAAAAACTTCCATCTTAGAAAGTGTTTCTCACTGATCAGTAAAAGTAGGTTAGTAAATCCTCTTCAGTGCTGAAGATGATTTGTTAGTAGTTTGTTGGGTGCGATGGAAACCCCTCTGAGGTGAGCCGTTTGCCTCTAGTCTTGCTCGGATCGGTGCTCACCTTGTGTTTCTCTCTGCAGGCCTTACTTGCACCGAGCAGAACTTCATCACCAAAGCAGGCAGTCAGCTGGCTGCAGCAGAACACGGCATCATCATCGTGGCTCCAGACACCAGCCCACGTATGACGACGCACTACAAGAAAAAAAAAAAAGGTTATAAAGTGAGTCTGTGGGTCAAAGTGGCAGCATTTATCTCCTCCTACCTCAGGCGGCTGTAACATCGAAGGAGAAGATGAGAGCTGGGACTTTGGGACAGGAGCTGGTTTCTATGTGGACGCCACCCAGGATCCCTGGAAAACCAACTATCGCATGTACTCATACGTCACTGAGGAGGTGAAGTGGATTCATGTCACCAAAGTAGCAGGAAAAAACACTTTGCTGTTAAATAAACTAGTGTTGCTCTTTTCAGCTCCCTAAGCTTATCAATGCGAACTTCCCCACGGATCCAGACAGGATGTCCATCAGCGGACACTCCATGGGCGGCCATGGCGCTCTCATCTGTGCCCTGAAGAATCCAGGCAAATATAAGGTCTCCTATGAGGCTGAGGGTAACGCTACGTTCATACTGCAGCCCCTGAAGTGAACTAGATCAATTTTTCTACCCATTGCACAAATGCAATTTTTTTCATTCCACCTCAATTAATACGCAAGATCTGTCACTATTTTTTCATCTTACTAATCAGATGCGGGAATAAAAACAACCGTGGTGGACGGTGATGTGGAGAGCAGTCTTTATTTTTGACTTTTCTGAAACGATTGTTGATGCGTTGGATGATGCTCAAGCACCACCATCTGTTTTTACTCCTGTAAACACAGAGCTTGTTATCGCCTGCTCTACTGCGCATGGAGGACAGGAGATCACATACAAGTCGCGTATATGTGGAAACATGAACAACAGAAAAAAAACAGATTTTGCCAAAAAAAAAAAAAATCGGAATTATTAGAAAGGTCAGTTTAGGCATCTGGACGTGAAGTTTTCTAGAAGTCGTCTCGAGAGGGGATAAATATACTGTAGGTGGAACAATGAATTATTGGAGGGGAAGAAAAGAAACAAAGGTGGCTCTGATCCCTCCAACATGTTGGCCGATAGAGGTCACTTGGTCATTAGGGAGGTTCTGATGGGTCGGTGACTCCCTCTTTAGAGTGTGAGTCGGGCCTGCAGTGTGAACGTAGCCAAAGTCTGTTTGGCATTAAGCCGTTTCTGTTTGAGATCTTGTTGTCTGAAATATGCCGACTCCTCCTGCAGGCTGTGTCTGCCTTCGCTCCCATCTGTAACCCCATACAGTGTCCCTGGGGTCAGAAAGCCTTCACTGGATACCTGGGATCTGACAGGTCTACGTGGGAGGTAGGAAACCTGCAGCAATTAAACAGCAAAACCTCCAGATTTTCTGAAGCATTCCTCAACCTCTCTTTGTGTTTTGCTTTTTTTCCAGGCATACGATGCCACCGTGTTGGCGGGTTCTTACTCCGGCCCTCAGCTCGACATCCTCATCGATCAGGGCCGTGACGATCAGTTCCTGTCTGCCAGCCAGCTACTCCCCGACAATCTGATCGCGGTCTGCTCAGAAAAGAAGATCCCTGTTGTCTTCCGACTGCAGCCGGTCGGTCTTTGCTGATACTTCTACTGAGCCCTTTAAATTTAACACCTTTTTACCTTCATCACATTAATACTAGAAACTTCACAGGCTTTTTAACATAGTGGTTAAAAGTAGGAAAGTAAAAAAAAAATGAAAGCAACAGATTAGTTTAATCTAGAAAAATGTTTTTTTTTTTACTTCTATGCAAAATAGTTTCATATTTTTCCCTTTGTGTTGTAGCAGTTTCTAAGTTAGCTGTAGGTCTGGGCTTTGAATGGACCATTCGTAAATATAAACACTTTGATCTAATCCAGCTGCCTGTTTATGGTGAACCTCCTCCAGTCTCGGGTGCCACTGAAAGTGACCCCATAGTCTGCCTCCATCAAGTCACACGGTTGTTATATAAGATCAGTTTTTCATGTAGGGAAGAACGTTACAATTTTGACTTTGACCAAACGACTCAGAGGGTGTGAATACTTCTGATGCTATTCACATGTAACCAAGTGTGTTTTTATATAACATGATCTCTTGCATCATCAAACATTTTAAGCATCAGACTTGTTTTTAGACGTTAGTTAAAACCCAGTATTGTATAAAAACTGTGGTTTCCTCCCGCAGGGCTACGACCACAGCTACTTCTTCATCTACTCGTTCATGAATGACCACATCAAGCACCACGCCAAGTACCTGAACGCCTGAGCGGCTGCAGCTCTGCAACACAAACATCGGTTCTCTGTGACCTGCTGCTCCGCTGCCAGAACTAAACCAGAGTTAAAGAACCTGCAGAACAACAACTGTAATATTGTTTGTAGCATTTACCTGTAGCCTAAGATGGAGACGCTCTTCAGTTCGGACACGTCTCTTGTTTCTAAGTGTTTCTGTGCCTGAGCAAAATGTTTTAAATTACTCGGCTTTAATTTCATAAGAGCAGGAAGTTACCAGTGAACAGATCTGAACTGTATTGGAATAAAAACTTCTCATCACTCTTTTCTTTTGAAGCCATTTCTTTCCTGCAACAATCCTGTTGGAGCAGAGTTTGATTAGCAGAAAGATTTTTGATGAAAATTCCCTTCAACTAATATTTAAAGACTGAAAAGAGATTCTTGTATTTTTCCAACCGGGTTTGAAATAAAGAGAAGCATGAAGTTAATTGGCATATAAAAAGCTGTTAGGTTAAACAGTTTCTTTCCACACTTTGTGATTCATTCTTTTATAAAGAAATTATATTTTTATAACATTTTGTACAAGAACTAATTCCAGACTAGATTTTTAAATTGAAATTAAACTTTAGAAGGAAATGTTTTTGAAACCTTGTAATGCAAAGATCTGAATTCTAACGAAGGTTTAAAAATCCAACACTGAAAAAAA
>JAUZNJ010095428.1:0-21896 GCA_034780135.1 Jordanella pulchra
CCAAAGGAGGTTATATAGGCTGATGTGCAGGTGGAGCTGATTAGAAAGATGAGAGCTAGGCAGGTGGAGATGATTAGAGCATGGCAGATGACAGAATCATGACAATTACATGCTTTTTGAGGATGTCCTTATTGGAAAACATAGGAGCTGCCGTCCCAGAACAAATACAGCAGGCAGGAAATGATGATTCTTTGGATATCTGATTTCTTAGCCGTTTTCTGTGATGGAGAGCTGTCTGGCTTAGATAAGACTGGCAGAAAATAATGTCGTTGCCAGATAAAAAAACAACATTAAGTTGCTTTAATGAGTCTCCCCACAAAGAATGAGCTGCATGCCCAGACGGATCTTTGCAACAGTTAACAATGTCATGCAACTATTACAACAGTTCATTTCTGGAGGAAAAATATATTTTTCTTGGACTGTATGGTATGCTGGTATCAGCATAAAGGCTGCTGGATATTTCTTAAAAGCTGTCACTCAAGGCTACAAAGTTCATGGGCCAAGTTGAATCAGACACGGTTTCTTACCACAAATCTTCAGGTAATGTAAGTTTCAAATGGTATCCAGCTCTAACACAGCTGGTACAATGAATAGGCAGATTAATACATGTTTTCTCATGTAACTATTAAATACTTTTCCAGAGTCAGTTTTGCAGAGTTTCCATTCCTTGGTTTTCACCTTAAAATATAAATATTAAGTTCACTGTTAATTTTAAGGTAATATATAATCTGCAAAGGTAAGACAGTGGAAAGAAGGAAAGAAAGGGAAAGAAAACAAGGGCAGAGGGCTAGGAGGATGCAAGAAAGGAAGGAGGACACAAGGAAAGAAAGGAAGGACAGAGTAAAGGAAGGGAAGAGGGAAGTCTTTTAGTCACCGACCTAGATTTAAAGTGCTGAAGTTGGGAAATAATCTGATACATGCAGGACAGGTTGCATCAAGAATCAGAGTTGGGAAACACTTTAACGGTGCATCTACCAGCTGTTTTTGTTCTTTCACAGTGCCCTTTACAAATATTTCTTCCACATAAAATATTTAAAATCCAAACTCTAATTTGAGGAAGTGGTGGGAATTGTCACAGTTCTACAATAACAATTTACAAGCTCAGAACATACAAAGACAGGGGAGTCTCTTTCAATGACTCCCAGGCCTGGTTCCTGCTTTTTCAGAGATGAAACCATCAATTTGATTAATAGATTATTGAAATAATCATCAACTATTTGGTAATCAAATCAAATCGTTACCTAAAGCAATGGAGCAATGGCTCTAAAGCAGTTCATTTGCTGAAAGAATAACCTACTTACAGCAAAAATAAAGACAAAACTCTGTAAGAAAATTAAAGATTTTCCATTGATGATTGAAAAAAAATTCATTTTATTTATATAACTACATGTATTTTCTTGTATATTGCACATGCTTTAGCCATATACAATTCAGATGAAAACCCCAATAGTTTGGAGATGTTAACTTACTAAACGTACTTATTTTTAGATTAAATTATTAATCATAAAAATAATCAATAGATTAAATTGATCACTAAAATAATCACTAGCAGCAGCCCCAGTTTTTTTATAAACCTTAGGCTGCAGCTATGGATAAAGCTCTGGACACTAAAAAGTAATTAAAGTCAGTTTGTGTCTGGTTTGATCATTTCAACTTATCTTTTTGATCCTTCTCCAGCAGAACAAGCCTGTGATGCACATTTTCACTTTTATTAGCAAATGTCCGCAGATTAGCTAACGTTTTTAACGTGAAATCTGCTGATATCTCAAAGATCTTTTAATGTCATGCACTTTAAAACATTTTTGCAAAGTCTACATTTGCATGTATGAGTGTAGTATAAGAAAAGCTTTTTTTGGTCTCAGTTTATTGCCCTTCACTCTTTTCATTCTAAGTCTTCCTCATTCTCTACCGGAGTACCCCAAGGTTCAGTCCTTGGGCCCCTCTTATTTAATATTCACCTTTCCTCCCCTGGGTCATATGTCCAGTTAATTAGGTGTCTGTTTCCGTTGTTACACTAAACTCCACAAGCCCATTCTCTCATCTCATCAGCTGTCTCAGTAGACTCAGTCACTGGTTTTATAATAATCTCAAACAAATAAACATTGTTAAAAACAATCTAACCTCTAAGAGAAAAACAAAAAAACACTCTTTTCAAATGATAGTTTAAGGTTCTCGCCAGCGTATTTAAGTGTAGCGAGCCGCCATCCTGAAATTTGTTCTGTTTCAGTCATTTTCTTTTGAGCCTTTTGAGCCTTTTGACTGACATCTGGGATCCCTCCCCAGGGTTCTGACCAGTGCATTTCAGTGCAACGACTTGTTACACTGAAAGTTGTCAACATAAGATCAACACTAGGTCTTATGCTGAATCTTAATGAGTGTAAAGTCTGCAGATAACTACATCTTTTTTTGCAGATATACATCAGAAAAGCACCATGAAAACATGAACTCAGCTTCCTTCGTTTTCATTTCAAACAAACTTTAATTGCTGGTCATTTAAGATCAACCATTAATGAAAGTGTTTTTTCTTTTCCTTCAACTCAGTAAAACGCAGTATTTCAGTGCCGATATGTAGGCAAACCTTAGAGTCCCTCTGTCCACATTGTCTTTTACATCCCACACTAATAAAGTCCCTCTATCTCTACCTGCAGCAGCTTCACTGGCCCTATTGATTCTCGCACCATCTTCAAACTTCTAACCATGTTTAAAGCAATTTCAACCCTTTTAGGGTCTCCATCCCCACCCACTCCCTTAGTATATGGAGGGTGAGGAGTGCCATAATACATTAATAAAATACTATGAAATAATTACTTAAATGTATCATTAATTTATTAAACTGAAATAAATACTGAAATTATTTTAGTAAATGTATGACAAATTATACGGGCCCCAATTAAATATATTGATTACATCTTATTTAGTTAATAAAATAACATCATGATTTAAAAAAATTATTTCATGTTTCTGCACTGAAGCAAACCATCATTTAATTTAAACAGTCACACATCCATAAAAGTTAAGGAGGCGGGACTAGGGCCGCTTCCATAGAAACCCTGACATGTATTCACTTCTTAAAATGAAATCACTATATCTAATTGAGGCTCATATAATTAATTAGATACCTATCAAATAAATCCTTTATCTGCAGTTTTAATAAATTAATGATTATTTTTGTTTAATGTTATAACGTGCCACTTGTCACCCTTCATTTACCTCCTCCTCTCTGTTATACCTTCCTAGAACAGCATGTTCTCTTGTTTTTCATACTTTGATCAGCATAGTGAAAAATCATGCATCTGTAAAATATAATAAATCAATAAACTGTGATTTTAAAACATCTTTACCAGTGGTAATACTGTATCTGTCTCAATTGGTTTTGTTTTATTTTCTGGTTGACATAAAAAAAACACATATTTCTTTGTGTCACAAATCAGGGTGAGGAGGTTGAATGAACAATAGTTGTTATTGTGTGTTTTGCTTACTCTGTTAGGGGGCCATGGGCTTTGTTCCTCAGCTCTCGGTAGCCCCTCCAGTGAGGCATTTCGGTTCGAATGGGGTGTCTGCCCTCCTGCCTTAAAACCTGCTCTATGAGCTCAGCACTGGCCACATTCACCACTATCAACGGGCCGTATTTAGACTTCCATAGGTTTCCGTAGATCTTCTTGTGCTCAATCTACAAGCAAATAAAGGGAATAAGGGGGGGTTATTCATTGGGTTTTAGCAGTGAAACAGAAGTTAAAAAAGTACAAGATTCTGAAACAGGAGAAATAAAATCTTATTTTTTCATCAAGCTCCACCTCATTTTTAAAATTAGTATTAGCAGGAAAAAAAGTTGTAAATTTAGCCATGGCTGCTGAACGAGTTTAATTGTGTGTTAGTGAGAAAAAACACTGCTGTTTAGAAATGTTTAAGGTTAGATGAGTACAGAACCACAGCTTTAATTCCTCTTCCTGTTTTCTATATTGTTTTCTCTGCTTTGCATTTCCACATACGACCTTATGTGTCTTCTTTTCTCAAAAAGGTAATACATCACAAGGAAGTCCAGTTTGTTACCCATATAAAGACATGTAGAGTACACAGTGTTCTCACTAACCAAAAACGTGTTTTTGAATAATCAGAACCTATTTTAATTAACCTGTGTTGACCTGGGATCTCAGGTGGGATGTAATCTAAGAGTTTAGTCAGAGTTCAAGCTGAAAGCTGAGCTCTTAGTTTCAAAGAGACAAAGCAGCACTGAAGTTGTTGTCTGATTGAACATTTAATTAAAATGAATCAAGTCAAACTGGAGATAGAATAGAGTGATTGAGGGCTTTTTAAAAACATCTTAATCTTTCATTGTGTATCCACTCTATGGTCTCAAACCCATGGGTGGTTCTGGACAGTGGCCAAAAGGGACCAAGAGGGACCAATTCCCTGGTCCTGGCCCCTGCTATTCCCCAGTACTAAAGACATAATACAGAATTAATATTTCTATCTTTATAGTTGTATTTTATTTGAGATTTAAAAAATAAATGTGTTGCACTTTTAGCTACAGTCATACTGAAATAAAATCATATTTTTTTTTCTGCTAGATCTGGACCAAAGATTTGCAAATGGGTCTTCGGTTTCCTTAATATATCAAGAAATACTTTTTGAAATTAATTCATGTTAATATATGTGTTTTTTTTTTACTTTTGTTTGATCGGCTCTGACCTGTGATCAGCCACTACTGTTTTATAAAACACTTCTAAACACATTCATATGTAAAAAAAAAAAAAAACTGATTTAAAATCTAATTTTTTTACAGTATATACGGTATATAAGGAAATATACCGCTTGCTGCGGGTTTATTTTCTGCTGGATTACATACTGTTTGGGTGAAAAATATCGGACTTGTCTGATTAGACTTATTAGAACAACAGGTGTTACATTGGCGCTGGTTACAAGTCGTTAACGAGCTTCCAGCGAGCAAACAGCCTGCAGGGGAGAAAGAAACACCGACATAACACTTATTAACTCTATATGTTCAAGAAAAACCTTGAATTTTGAATCTGACCCTTCAAACTCGGTTTTCACAGGTTATAAAAAGTTGTCACGGGTAATGATCTAGTTGATCTAGACCCGCCTAACTTCATAAGAGGCCAACATTTTTAAAAATTACTTATAATATAATTACATTTTATTAAGTCTAAAATAGGTTTAAGAATGATTTAGGTCAGGATATCATTTCAGATTTCAGATTTAGCGCTGACCTAGTTTACTGTGGAGTCAAGTTCAAATCGGAGGCCGACTTCAGCGTCACCTTTCGGACTTACTTGCATTTGCTGCGTTGTTTGAAAGTAGCCCTTTATAAAGAGCCAGTACAGTGTATTGGCGAAGCTCGGTCCTCCCAGGTCGTCTATGGTTTTCTGCCTGCTGACGCCCATCACGGTGCCGCCGCTGGTCGTGGATGTTTGTCGGCGCTGGGGGTCCCCGTGCAGCCCCGCTGCCGCCCTCAGGATCCCCTCATGTCGGCGGCGGCTGAGCTGCAGACAGATGTTCACCAGAGGTTTCCTCAACATTTTAGAGTCCAGTTATCCGCGGAAAGAAGAAGAAGAAAACCTCCTCTCCAGTAGCTCAGTCCGCCCCTGTGTGTCTGTGTGATGGGACGTCTGTAAATAATGGCTCCTTGTTTGCAGTTCACCCCTGAGCCAATACTGTGGACTTTGACAGCTGTCTACAAAGAGACGTTTGTTGTTGCCCACATCAACCAAACATTCATGGATGCACCTGTAGAGGAAATTATCTTATTCATTCAGCAGAAAAAAAAGATGCAGCAGTTTCATTAGTTGCACTAGTCTTTTTTTTTTCATTGCTGTGTTATGCAGGGGAGGAGCTACTTTCTTAGTTGAGGGGTGGGTGGGGGGTGGCTACATGATGCTTACAAAGGGGATACATTTGTGTATGTAATATGCCATTTATATACATTGTAACTACAATAAGTCTTAAAACACAACTTGGTGTACATCAGTGTGTATTAATGGGTGATTGAATATCTTAAAAACGAAGAAAAATAAACTATTATACAAGAACAGACCTTTTTATCCTATAAACCATTGTTGGTGCAAAATCATATTTTTTATTCAACTCCTCTGATTAAATGCAACTGTTAGATATTGATTTACCGTTCTGGGTCAATGTCTCATCGTTGCCTTTATGAAATGGGTCAGAAGGATTTTATGTTTCTTCATTAAAGTTACATTTTTCTTGGGTAATTTTTTGAGTAATATCTGCACTTGCCTGTATTTCAGTAAAATCGTTTTCTAAGAAAAGGTTAATAAATATAAATACATGCTCATATTTTATGCAAAATAAAGCTTCACATTGTCACAAAAAAAATTTAGAGGGGGATCCATACGTTGGATGTCCAAGGAAAAAACTTTTTTCCACATGAAAAACTACAAAATCTACTGCAGGCTGTAACCTCTATAAGTGTATACAGTAAAAAAAAAAAAAAAAAAAAAAAAACAGCAAAAAACCCAACAGGTTCAATCATGTAAAGAATTTAATGCAGCACATGGTTGATGGTTATGTCCAAAGAAGAGAGAACAGCAGCTGCCTGAGTTCCACTCCTGGAGACACACCCTGAAATGCAAAAGACATTTAAAAACACCAGCTCTCTGACTCGTAACTGCATTACAAGGGTTTTCCTTCACAGCAGGCAGCTCAAATTTTCCTGTCATACCAGATATGCTGTTAAACACATTTTCTTTGTGCAGGCTTATTATGTGTAGGAAAAACAGATTATTCTGTCCTTAAGGAAAATATTTCTTCTAAAACTCCCTTAGAAATCTCAGCATTTCATCGTTGATATAAACATGTTTCGACTCTTGTGTTATACTGGAAACCTTTACCATTCATCCACTAAATAGAAATAGTACCCACCCACCCCTCCCACAGGATCAGCACGCCCAATCTGATGTGATATGAAACCAAAACAGTAAATAAACGCATTTATTTTCAAATATAAATAAGCAACTAAATATGTTTACTTCAATTGAAAATATTTCCTTGTTTTAAACAGCCTATCCCCAGCAATCACTGTGTAAGAGGTGGAGATCACACTGGATGGGTCGCCACTCCTTTGCTTGTCAACACAATCATGACAACCAAGCATACATGCAAACTCTCACGCTAAAGGACGATTATATGTAACAAGTTAACTTTACTTGGACTGTGGGCAGAAGTACCTGGAAATAAACCCACACTTGAAAGGGTAGAGCATGTAAAGTCCATGGAGAGACTCCAGACCAGGTTTTGAAACTCAGGACCTTTAAGGTAACAATGCTAAGTACACTGCTCAAAAACATTAAAGGAACACTTTGAAAACACATCAGATCTCATTAGGGAAAATGAATCATACTGTTTATTTACACTGATATGGACTGGATGGTGTGTTCGGAACAAAAGGAGGCCACATCCCTTGATGGAAGTGAAAATTATTAACCAACAGAGGGCTGAATTCAAAGACATCCCAAAAATTACAGTGATGCTGCAGGATAGTCCATTTTGCTGAAATTTCATTGCAGCAACTCAAAATGGTATTCAGTAATTTGTATGGCCCTACGTGCATGTATGCATGCCTTACAGCGTCGAGGCATACTCCTAATGAGACGGAGGATGGTGTCCTGGGTTATCTCCTCAGATCTGGACCAGGGCATCACTGATGTCCTGGTTAGTCTGAGGTGCAACCTGGCGGCATCGGATGGATCGAAACATAATGTCCCAGAGGTTTTCTATTGGATTTAGGTCAGAATAGCGTGGGGGCCAATCAATGGTATCAATTCCTTCATCCTCCAGGAACTGCCTGCATACTCTCACATGAGGCTGGGCATTGTCGTGCACCAGGAGGAACTCAGGACCCACTGCACCAGCATAGGCTCTGACAATGGCTGCAAGGATTTCCTCCCAACACCTAATGGCAGGCAGGGTGCTGTTGTCTAGCCTGTGTAGGTCTGTGCTTCCCTCCATGCATATGCCTCCCCAGACCATCACTGCAGTGTGCAGCATTGCTTTTTCTGTGTACCAAAATAAAATCTCAAGTCATTCTGGCCTATTTTCTTTTATATTTCATATCTTTTTCCACATTCTTCTCTTTATAAGTTTTGAAAAATTTTTAAATTGAAGTAGAAAATAACCTAAAACTGAAATGAGGCCAAATGTTATACTCATTAAGGTAGTGTACAATAAAAATACTGATAAATGAAATGTTGATATCAAGGTATTCAGTTTTATTTTTGCTCTTTAAAATTCAATCCTTTATAAAAGTTCACTTTATCACCTGAGGAATGATGAAAACCATTTTGTACCGTTCTACCAGCTCATGCCGGTAGCACCAAAACATTAGATGATAGGTTGGGTTTAAAAGCAGTTTCAACCTTTTGTTTTAAACCAAATAAATTGCATTAATAAAAAAAAGCAAGAAACAATTAAAAATCTTTTAATATTTGATAAAGATCTTTAAGCAACATTTAAATTTAACTTTTTATTTCAAAAATGTCTGCCTCAGCCTCTCACTGTAATCAGATGGTTGGATGCCAAAGTGTCTGGGATATAAACATCCGCTTCCTGTTAGCCGAGTCTGTCAACCCAGCTGCCATGAAAGGGTTTGGGGAAGGAGAGGAAAAATTAAAAAAAGACAGGAAGCCTTGAGGAACTTCCTGAGGAACAAACACAGCATGTTAAGCTCTAAAGACTCTCACTCGGGAGCAGTTTCAACACCTGTCTGGCTCTGCATCAATACTTGCAACTTGCACTTCCAATTGCTTGGGTAATAAACTCAACATAAATATCATCTCATCCCTGGTCAAAAAGTATTCAGATAAATAATTAGATTCAAGTATTTCAGGTTTAAAGCTACAAAACATGACCCTACTTAAGTCCACTGAGTTATGGTGCAGTATTAACTGTGTTTATAAACAGTTGCAGAGCTTTTCAGGAGTAGCAGAGCCTATAGTCAGAAGATCCCATTCTTTTCACTCACTCTCCAATGAGAATTGGACCACCTTTGAGCTGTTTTTTTTTAGATTAATAAAACTTCACTGGTTAATCCCACTTCTGAATGTAACAGGAACATATTCTCTGCAACAAAGCTCAGATGTACACATGCAAAACACACTGAAATGAACATATGGTGAACATCATAAGGCACAGCAGTGGGTGTTGACATCATTAGGCTGATATGCAGAAGATGGCTAAAGACAACCTTCTCAACCTCCATTGCACAGATGCTTTTTTCACATTATGTCTTTTGTATTTCCTTTATCGGTTTAGCTAGTATAGGCATCAAGTGAAACAATGCTAAACTAATTTTCAGTTTCTATTAAAGCAGCTAATCACTTAAAAACTAAGGCTTCGCCAATGTAGACCTTTTACAGGTCTGAGCAAAGTCTGATGAAATGTTAGAAAAGCAGCATCGCTAACAGAGCCATTGATATGTAAAAAACAAAAACAAAAAGTCACTTTATTGGTGGCAAAAAGAGACGGGCTCCGTTGATGGGTCACCCAGAGGTCTTCGTTTTCTTCAGTCACTTTCACTGCCTGATTCACTCAGCTGGAGGTCATTTTCTATAGAGGAAGAACAAGTTTGGACATAAAGGTTACGTTTATATTCATGGGAAAATCTTAAAACATTACAAAACAAAAAAGAAAGTGTCAGTTTTTCATCCCACAGTCAGGCAGCACCACATCATAAACTTTTTCTATAAACCACAAACTTCAATCTATTCATTGGGATTTTATGTAGAAAAACAGAAAGTAAATATGCGTAATTGTGGAAGTAAAAAAAAAAACAAATTATTTATAAGGTCTCAAGAGTTTATAGGAGAACATTCATTTTAAAACAACTGCATCGTTAACACCAAAGAAAACAGCAGATAGCTTAGCAATGAAGCTGAGCAAAGACTTATAACACGATCAGGATACAAACCCCTAAGCACATTTTTACTATGTAGTTTATTGTTATTGTGATAAATTTCTAGTCATGATAACAATTTTGATTTATTGTTCAAACAACAAATTAGATTTAATGACAAAAAACTCAAAATAGATAAACTATATTTTATTCTTTAATTTTTTTCCTGGATTGGTTTTGACAAATAATACGATTTAAGGTGGTTACTGCACGATGTTTTGTGATTTGAATCACATTTCTTCATGCAACTGGTGTCCTGAAGAGGCCTATTTTAAATGTATATATATTTAACAAGTAGTTTTTGTGATCTCTGATTGCTGTGGCTAACATTCACATCTAAACAGTTACCCAAGAATGACTTCAAAGGATATCGAGTTCAGATTTTAAGGCCATATCCCCCAGCACTGAGTGGTCCTTTAATTGGCCTCTGCTCTATGTCTCTGAGCTTTACCAGCCCTAAGTGCCACCCTGGCCATCTGACCCTTTGCTCTTCTAAGCACAAAACCAAAGGAAACCGTCGCTGCTCCTTCACACTGGAAAGCTCTGCTGCTCTACAGAAGACAGGCTTCATCCCTGGTCCTGTTTAAATCGCTTTTAAAAGAAATATTTTCTGTCTTACATTAGTGTTGTTGAAACATGTATACAAAAAATGTATCCAATAAACTGGTTAAATAGTTTTTCTTCTCTGCCTCGAATCTAAAAAGGTGGAACAAAGTTAGCAGCATATTAGTAAAAGGCTTGGACAAAATCGTCAATCCAGGGGCCAACATCAAAGCAGGGGCCTGATTTACTAATTTATACGGCCTACAAGGCTATGTTTTATTACTATTCTCTAACAATACCAGTCCTACTAAAACAACAAATCCCAGAATGCACTGCAACAGGCAGTCCACTGTGACATAAGCCAAGGCCTGTTACCACTTGCTCAACTTGCCTTTCCCAAATATCTGCTCCATGTTCCAAATAACTGGAGTTGCCAAATCAAATTAGTGTTTTACTGGAAGCTTTTAGTTGTCTGACAAAATCAAACAGTTGATGCAAAATAAGCAGAAACACTGCAGGTGTAGATATGGTTTCTATACAACTCAACGAGCCACTCATAGAGACGCTGCAAAGAAGGCCAGTTCATGTCAAATCAATATTCTTCCACCGAGCAGGTTTGTTATATAACCCAGATTTACTTTTGGTTTAATTTACTCAACAGTTTGCCAAGAAGCTTATAAAATGATGTTTGAAGTTCTCAGTAATCAATCTGGTGCAGTTTTAGAGAAAATCCAATCCAAAGCATCGACACAATGAAGCAGATGTATAACAGCGTATGCTCCTTGTTAGCAGACGAAGCAGTGCTTGGATTTTACTGCGGTGTTCCTAGAAGCTATTTTCAGTGGTGTGTCATTAGACAGAATCCAAACAGTTAGTAAAGGGATGTTTAGCTTGCCTGAGTCATACATCACCCCAACACTGTTTACTGCAACACAGTAACTCAGTTGGTTGTTAATGGAGACTTTTAACAGAAGAAGAAGAAAAAAAAAAAAGAAATATAGTTTGTGGACTTGCTTAGGGTGTTCATGAGTCCTCCTCCACTCTCCTGGGGGACACTTGTTGCAGCGGTGCTGGAGTCAATCACAGGCATGCTCTGGTTGGTCGGGCCAGGATTACGTTCATCTTCTGAGTCACTGCTACTGGAACTGTCGTCGCTGCTCGAAGAAGACGAGTTGTTTGAGTCTGAGGAGCTGTCACTGCTGCTCAGCTGATCCATGACTCGTGCCTCTGCCATCAATTCTGCAAGATGGTTACAATAAATATAAAGAAAATGGAGAGGCCTGGGTAGCATCCATGAACAAAGGGAACATGTCATTTCGTCTTCATGCACAACTCAACCAGTTACAGAGACGCAATCCTGCCCAAATTTGTCTTAAGCAGTCTCTAGAAATACTACTGTTGCCGAGACTCCTAAGGCATTAGACCATAGAATGAGGATGGTTTCTGAGACGCAAGGTTGAGTTAGGTGTTTTAGATGTAAATGTAAAAATAAGGCCTGGGACATGTTAACAGCACAATAAGACATCCACGTAAACATTTTATTAGGAAAAAGAAAACCCAACAAAGTCATGTTCTTTTGGATGAGTTTAATACTAGAGCTGAAACAATTAATAGCATTTCGGGATTAATTAAATCACTGAAATAATCTTTAACTCACTTAGTCATCAGATAACCATTAAATGGAGAGAGACTTTGAAACAAGCTATTTATTGAAAAAACAACCAACTCAGAGTAGAAGAAAACCCCAGAAAAAAAAAACTATAAGGCAGCTTTTCCTGTTTGATTAAATGGGGGAAAAATAATAATAATAAGCAATTAAACAATTTAGCCTATTAATTGTTGGTTGCAGCCCTTTTTAAGACCTTTATACACAACACCGTGTTACCTCTTTCGATGTCATCCATTGGAGACACTGGAGAAGCCTTCTCTTTGGGAGGAGAACCCTTAGAACCGGTTGCGGTCTTATTAGGGTTGCTGTTGTTTCCCTTTATCTGCTGGCTCAGGCGACTTGTTTGTTGCTCCAGGCGAGAATGAATTTTACTACTACCTTCAGCCCTGGAAATAAATATGAAGACATTCAAAGACCGTTTTAAAAAATGTAAAAAAGTTCTCTGAAAATAATTGAACCATTCCTCGCCCCTTTTTTCCCCTCCTAGCTAAGGTAAGACCGAAAGAAATAATCAGCTTCTTTAGAAAAACAAACAAAATTTCAACTCACCTTGTCTTCTTCACAGCAATATTGCTGTTAAGTTTTTCAAGCCTGTACTCTCCTGTGTCATGGTTCACAATAAGGATGCACTCCTTCATGTAAGGCCTCTTAGATCCCTTGAACACTGTAACTGGAGCACTTGATCCCTTACAAGTAAAGAGCAAACAGGGGGGGAGAAATTAATAAAAAGACTAATACTCTACAGGTACAAGGGGTTGTGCAGAGCCATTACAGACTAATGTGATTTCCTAGATTTGGATCTGATGTAAAAGTCCTTAATATTTATCTCTTAGCACACATTTTGTAAAACAATTATAAGGTTATGAGGAAAAAAACTAAATATTCGAAATGTTGAAGTTAAATAGCATTTTTTTAAATGTACTTTAATTTCTAAAACTTTAATGTTTTCTCCCCCATTTTTAAACATTGGCCTAACTCTGAATAAATGTCTGACCTCTAAATTAGGTAGAGTAATAGTGACTTGCTCTCCTTTGCCCACTTCAAGCTCCCCTTCGCATGATGTATCAATGGACGCTGGTTTGAAGTCATCTGTGGGGTAAAATTAAAGGAGTTAAGGTTTTGTGGATGTAACAATAAAACATTTACATCGACGGTTGTATTAAATTAGTTTAATGCGACAATTTGTCCTAAAAGGTGCAGCTTAACATCTCTACCGAAAGGTGGCGGTAGCGTATAGCCTAACGCGTTGCTAACATTAGCTTATGTTTAACCCCAATTAGTAGCTATTTTTTTCCATTGTTTCAGGCTAAATAACAGTAAAGCAACATAAGAGTAATAGTTTCTCAAAACTAAAACAATTAGTAATACTAAATAAAGTATTAACATTTTTATAAGCAATCGAGCAAGCGGAGAAGTAACTTCGAATGTTTAGCTTTCAGGCTAACTAGCTCGCTACCTCTTTAGCCAAAGTGAACGGCAGACGTCACCTACTGATTCAAAACGCCACTTACATCTGACAGTGTGGTAGGCACTTTTCGGGTGTTTCTCAAATGTCTCTCCGAGTTTCAGAACATGTTCCTGGTTGTCAAAGTTGGAATAAGCGGTGCCATTCATTCTGTATGTTTCATTGACAGTAAACTGTAGGTAACTGTAGGCTGATTTTATGCGATATCCAGGTACGGCAAGAGGCACAGTTAAGGTCCCGCCTTCTGTGAAATTTCCTACATTGTGATAGGTTAAAATATTTTGTACGTTTTTGTCATTGGTTTGTCCCCTGTCATCTAAAGAGTGACGTTTTCAATTTTACTTTTCATAGTCTTGAGCCTGTTGTTATTATTAAGGCAAACAGAAAAGAGACGATATCAGTCTGTTTTTTTAATAAAGTCATTCAGAGTGATATTAATATCAAAATGAGAAGTTGTTTTACAAAAATTCCAACATGTAAAGCTAAACGTTTAAACACAAAGTATTCAAAGAAAGATCTACTCCGAGGAAAAGAAGAAAAAAGTTTTGGTTTTTCCCCAGAATCAACATATACATGTGTTTAATGCTCATGCTTACGGACATATTACTTGTCTAAGAACAAATTAGCGACTCCTCCAGTGTGTTACAAATAACCCAGAAACAACATCCACATGACTGAATGCCCCACTAGATGAAAAGCTGCTCTAAACTAAATATTTTTTTACACATTTAATAGACATTTACTATCTGATTATCATGCGTGTCAGGTTGATGATTTTTATCTTTTTGTGTGATCATTCGGATGTTTTGATGCTTAATTTGTACATAATTGATGCTTTTAAAAATTTTACTGCAGATTTGTTCTGCTACTTTTATGATGTAAAGCACTTTGATTTGCCTTTACCACAGGAATGTGCTATAGGCTACAAATACATTTTTACCTAATTTCCTCCTTGATTGAGTTTAGGTAAATGTAATTAGTAGAAGAGCCCTAAGGTAAAAACTACTTCTGATCACAAATATGACAGGACATATCTAAAAAAAAACATATTGACAATAATCAAGACTTTTAAAAAAAATATTTAGTGGAGTGATTAGACAGAATATTGAAATGTGTGAATAGAGACAGAATATTAAAGAAAATGTACCTTAATTTTTTTATCCCATATCAAACTAACATAGCTTTTTATAAATTAACATATATCATTGTCTAACCTTATAGAGATAGCTTGAGACCTAGATGACTTGCTGTAATTTATGAATGAATTCTGCTGACTTGCAGAAATAATGTTGTAGAATAATTATCAGTTTCCGACCTAAACCCCGACCACATTTGGGTTATTTTAGAAGGTAATAATTTAAAGCACACTATTAAAACAGCTTTTAAACATTTTAGTACAGAACCATCTGTTAATGGGTTGTTGTTGTTGTTTTTAACTATCAGTGTCTTATAAATCCCTTTTATTGTTATGACATTGAGAGTTTTGTTCATCTGAAATAAATTTGTAACTGGATTCTGAGCAAAAAAGCTTAATAGAATTTAAATTATTATTGTCTTTATCAGAGCTGCACAAAAATAGGAGGATATGCAAACTGGATGGTATTCAGAGGTGGATAGAGTATCAAAAAATTGTACTCAAGTAAGATTAATACTACCTAATCATATTTTTACTCAAGTAAGAGTAAAAAGAGAAATCACCTAGAAGTCAGCTAAGTAAAAGTGAAAAAGCATCTGGTAAAAAAAGACCCCTCAAGTACTAAGTAGTTCATTATAATATCTGATATTTAAAGTTACTTAAAAAATAATAAAAAAGATAGAAAATAATGTGTTCCAGTTCTTGTATTTGAAGACAATAATAGAATAATTGAGAAAATACTAATAATGCAACTGAAAAAAAGTATTCAAGTCAGAAGAAACACTTTTTCAAACTAATTTTCAATTCACACAAAATATACACCAGTAAATTTAGTGATAATATCTACTCCCTACTGTACATTACCTTGACCTCCAAATTTCATGGTAAGTTCAACTAAGCATCTGTACAAAAACAAACACTCATTTTACATAAACAATAATTGTGCGTCTTTTGGAGCACTTAAAAAAAAAGCTTTTTTCACTGAAGTTCTTCACCATGGATGGAGTAGTCAAACATTTTACTCAAGTAAGAGTAGCGATACTTTATTAAGATAACACTCAAGAAAAAATAAAGGTTTTGGGGCGTGCAGGTGGAGCAGTGGTTAGCACGCACAGCCCATGTACGGAGGACTTAGTCCTCGACGTCGGCGATCCAGGTTTGAATCCGGCTTGTGGTCCTTTCCCGCATGTCTCTCCCCCTCTCTTGTACCCCCTTTCCTGTCAGCCTACTGTCAGAAAAACGAACCACTAGTGCCATAAAACTCAAAAAAAGAAGAATCATTTTTTCAAATCAAAATTTCCAACATAAATTTATAAAAGACAATCTTTACAATGGGTAATGCATATAATATGTCAGGAAAGGATAAAGAACCTCCAACGACAATAACCTCTGTTTACTGTATAATCATCTTATCTCTGAATAGATAAAGTTACTGGTGATGGATGGAGTAACAAGAAATCTTACTCACTTCTAAGACATTTCTTTGCAGTCTGCCATCATGGAGTTCTTTGTACCTACAATATTTATCTTACTATGATGCTATCAGTATGTTATGCTGAGCTGCTCTCGTCACTTGCAAAAAAAGGGACACAGTAGTTTTTGAGAACTGCAAAACTTAGCTGAGGAGCTCGAATCTACTGTGGAGGTCCTGAAGTTCTTGGACCAATGAGAAAAGTGCTGGCAGCAGTTTCAAGCAACTCTGGATTCATAAACCTTCAAGTAATAAAAATAGTGTATTTTCCTTACTTGAAAGTGTTAAGCATCCTAAGTCTTAAATCCTGCTTTGCCTAAATTTTAGGCCATATGCTTTACTGCCTTCAGCCATTAAAGGATCAGCATCCAAGGCAACTGAAATCTGAAGATTAGAGGAGCAGATTATCGCTGACTGGTCCTTAGTCCTGCTAACCTCCTGTTTAACAAGAAGAACTGAGGTGAGTGGAAATGGAAGATGAATAGTGACTCCAGATGAAAAATGTTGCTGAACTCATGACATTTAAAAGGCCAGAAGAGTGAAACTACCTGTGAACTTAAGAACAGGAAGAAGATTTATTTTTTGACAAAGTCGAAAGCTTTCATCTGTTTTTCTTCTTTTGTGATTGGAATCCTTTAAAGTTGGTCATGCTTTGAAAACTGACCAAGGAGGTGAACAAAAGGCCTGGAATCCTGTTTCACTGTGTCTGAATCCCATGTGAAGAGACACCAGTGTGGCTCTGTTTCCATGGCTGGAGGTAAACACTGGCAGTCCTCTGCTGATATCAGTTTCTTCAGGGGGTTGCCCCTGGACTGTGGGAGGTGAGGTTTATTGTTTCCCAGCAACTGTATCCTCCAGCCAGAGCAACGCACTCCCCAGTTGTAAGTTGTGCTGAGTGAAATGATAACACCCGGTAGTTTGATTATCATACAAGAATGTGTGCAAACCCTACCACACTTTTTTCATCCATTCAATTCTATATAAGTATTTGTGGATTCAGCACTCTATTAAGCAAGTGCCTTCTTTAGCACCGGTTTTATTGGCTCATCCTCCTTGTTGAGGATTTTAATGAGTGATTTCTGGATATCTGTCCTGTCAGCAGTCCTCCAATGATTGTCTATCCTTCTGACTCAGACTGAGAGTCCTTTTTCGAGGCTACAGAAACCTTTGCAGGTGTTGTAAGTTCTTAACCTGATTAAGCTGTGACATCATTGGCTTTCCAATATTTAACTCTTAATAATCATTAGGATAATGATGCGTGGACACCCTGCTGATACGAGTTGTCACATCGACTAGACAGGCCAGTGTAAAACCTTTTTTCAATCAATCAGAGGTGGACTTGCTGGTTTGCTCTGAATCATTGCCCTGCAGCATAAACAACAGGTGCATGAAGATTAACGTCATAATCTGATGGTTGGATGTTGTCCCTCAGGATTTATTCTGGGAAGTCACTGAGTTCTGACAGGAAAAAAAAACAACTTCTCAGAAGCTGGGAGGGGAAATAAGTTCTGCTTGCTGCTTGTGGGGCTTGATCCTAGTCTTAGAGGAGACTGATGTGGTAGTAAAATTGTCACAGTTAGAAGCAATTAGAAAACTAAGGCAGCTTTAACTAAAAGCAGAGAGAAAGTCCTTGTCTTAGGTAAGGCTTATACACGGTGGGGCAGTAAAAGAGCTAGACCTGAGATTTGACTGGTTAAACATGCTTTAAGGAAGAAAATCCCAAAACACGATCTGGGTCAAAAACTTGCTCAGGCAGATAAGGAACACTGCAGCTTTACTCAAGACAAGGCTTTCAATAGTCTGGCATCAACTGTCAATAAAAAAAGATGAAGATAACTTAGTGAAAAACCTGAAAAACCACTCTAAGCTTTGATAGAAGGGGTTTAAGTCACATTGAAATGATCATATTTCACAAGACTGCAACAGATAAACCATTTTTATTTTTGCATCATACAAGTCATGTGATCTGCAACTGGACCTAACTACCTCGTTAAAAGATGAAAACGACTATACGTAGTTGGAGAATGATTTTGCAGCATATTTGGATTCATAAGGAGACAGTGTTTTACATTAGGGTGGCAGTGGTAAGGGCGATAGGATCTAATGCCATGACTGAAATATGTTTATATCTCATATAAGTGTTCAGATCCGCCTCTGCCATGTTGTTTTCGAGAGTTGTTGTGTGAACAAATGTATTCACGAGCAATTTTAATAGCATATCTTATTTAATTGAAATGTCACAATTGTGAAAATTAGCATTTTTGGAATTAGTACAATATTGACATAACTTTTAACTCTATTTTCCTTCTACTATTTTCTGATATGCAATAGTATTGAAATGTTTTAAATCACTTGCATAAGCACTATTTCCGCCTTGTAAGAATATGTTTCATCAATAACTGAATAGAACATGCCTTCTTTACTACAGTGATAGCTTGATTATTTAACCAGCGATACTGCAGCTTTCCAGCCTGAAAATGCCCTGCTTTTGTACCACAAGGCCACCACTCTGTACAACCTTTCTTACTGTGCTACCCAAAAGTTAAATACTTATATTTATTTAACTCTTTGGTGCAGAGGTGATAAAATAGAAATCCTTTTATTCACTCATTCATCACTGAAAAGCAGCCACCAGAGAAGGTATGCATCCGTCTGAAGACTGACTCTCATGATTTGAGTGTATGTTGTGGGAGGTGGGGGGCCAGAGGGAGCTGAGCGGTTGCTTTTTTTTCCATCACAGCCAATCATGAGCAGGGCTAGAGCCTTGTGCTACGGCAGTGTTGCATTCACTTACCGAGGTGTAGGTTTACATTTCTCGTACTAAATCGATATCTAACTAAACTATAATGCTTATTTTTTTCTCTTTAATTTTATAATTACAAAACCTACCTATTTCACTGTATTTTTTATACCTACCTTAAATGTTATTTTCCATTTGACAGTTTTTTAATAAACAATTTAACATTTGTGCGTTTTTTGTTTTGCTTGTCTGTTTCTAGTGCTTTTTATGTTACAGGTTTTATTTTCTTGATTAATACTCTTCAACGAGCTCAAATTAAACAATTACTAAAAGTGTAATCCCATCATGACCAAGAGGAAATGTCATTCATTTGGCCATACTTATAAAGTTTACGAACAGAGCCTGAAGGCAGCGAGGTTCCCAAGGAGAAAAAGACCCGCATAGGAAACGGGTCTGGCCGCTTGGATCCTCCGGTAAAACAGTGGAGGTTTTTTCCACGCATGGCTCAGGAGTGAGCGTTTAGAGCGGGGTTTCTGTTCCGGAGCGGTTCGCTCGGAGCCCCGGTGTGAAGCCGAGGAGCCACCGTGGAGATTCTGAAGCGGGACTCCTGGCTGCTGCTGTGATGGAGCGTGAAGCGCTCTGAGTGAGTAGATTCAGAGGTGAACACCTGCGGTTTACATGCATGGGATCCTGAGATGTTTCAGTGCAATGCACAGTAGCCAAAGACACACATCTCACTGCTTCATGCTGAGATTGCATTTATCGCTTTGATCCATTAGTGCCTTAATGGGTAGTTTTGATTTTTGGTTCAGTTTACTGCAGATTTCGTTTTTTACGTGTATGCATTATTACTTCTGATTGTAATTTATGCCTGCTTGGGTCTGGTAGCATTGGATAATAAAGCAGCACATCACTGTTTATAGATTAATATACAAGGATGTAAAGATATGAAACCCTGTTGTGTGCTGTTAAGAAATAAACACAAGTTGATCTATTTGTAATCTCTAATTGCAGATTAGCACCTTAAACAATCAATTTTTATAAGATCAAAAAGAAACCAGCATCAATGTGCTTCCCCTATGACTGAAAATATTTCACTTGGTCTCTGTGTCTGACAGCAGAGCAGTCTGAGAAAAGGTTTACCCGCTTCCTGCTCTCAGCTGTGTTATGTTTGATGGGTTTCTTAACCTGTAAATGGTGTAAAAGTGTTTTCAAGTATACTTGAAACACTTTTCATTTCAATTAGATCAAGATTTGGGCTTTTGCAGATTCCACATTCTGGATCGCCTCACTATCAAATCTCAGATCTTGATCTGATGGTAAGGTGACTATGATGGTGAGACTCACTGCTCAGGGTGTCATTTTAATGGGGCAGAATGAACACTTAGAAAATAATAGAAAGGGAAATGTCTGAAAACTATAGGAAATTGAGCATTCTGGTTGAAATCTGAATTTTGCCTCTAGCATTACTGCACAAACTGATTAATTGAGGTCTGTGTGATCTGAGTAACCATGGTGATAATGGCCTGACATGCCCAGATTTATTAGTTTTTCCAGTAATGAAAGACAGAAAACAAAGGAACTGGCTGAAGTCCAGGAAGTAGTGGAGTTGAGCATATAGCACATTGGCTTTGATATCAGAAACTAGCTAAAACAAGATAGTGAGAGGACTAAAAATATCCGGATAAGTAAAGTTTTTTCTGATAAGTTTGTAAAGCAAACATTGTAATTATTTGGATAGTTAGCATAAAACAGCTCAATGGGAAATATATGTAAGCTGCTGTATGGACCTACAGAATATTTGTTTCATGTGGATTCAGTGTTTCTCCTAGATGTCCAGTTGATCATCTTGGCAGTCTTCCTGTCATTGTTACCCCTGTCAAGCAGGTTATGTTTTTAGGAGAGTTTGTCTGTCTGTGTACAGGGTAACTTGAAAATTTTAATTGATTTGATTTTAATGAAATTTTTATCAGAGGTGTCCCTCATTCCAAGGAACAATTCGTAAAATTTTGGTGATGATCCAGATCATAATCTGGATACAGGAATTTTTTAATAGATTCTCCTACTCTGTGAGATAGGGATATTTAGCGGAACAAGCAGTTCCCCACTAAACCAGAAGGTGGCAGCAGTGACTATTTACAGCTTCAGCATTTGACTCAAAAAGTATAAGTCAAAAGTAAATTTGGGTTATAATCCAAATCATGTGTGCGCGTTTTATCACAATTAGGTCACAATTTGGGGCAAAAATTTCTCTTGGTGGAGCTCAGTGCTCTCTGACTGCTTTCCTAGTTTTATATAGCTTGCACAGTGAACATGGCAAGAGAAAATGCATGCATATGGCACACTTCGTGTATAAGAAAAGCAGAGTGCTTTATGGAAAATTTCAGAAGTATTATAGAAAGTATTAAAGTACCATTAGGATATTGCTGTGCAATGTTCATAGGCGTGGCTGGGATGTTCATCTCTGCTCCCCCTGGTTTTCCAAATGTTAGGGGATCAATTTCATTTAAATCAGATGTGTTAATTGGGAACGTTTAAACTGACAAAAGAAGGACCAGTGTTTTTTTTTTTGTCAGAGTGAACAGCAAGAATGAAAAAATCTTACAGTATCGAGAAAGTCTTAATTGCTGAGAAGAGTAAAGAACAACTAGAAACGGGAACATTGTCAGGGAGAGGTGGACTGAGCAGCAGTTCCCAGTGTCCACTGTGACTTCTGTAAATCGAGGTATGGAAGAATGAGCATGGAAAACACAACACAGGGATTTTTATATTGTAGTTTGATATGGAAAAAAAATTAGATTCTTGAATTCTAAATAAGCACAGACAAGGTTTGTGATCTGAATCAAACTTTGCTCTTTATCTGTCAATGCAGTATCTTAAAACTTTACTGAGTATTAGAGTATTACGTATATTTTGTGTATGTGTGTCTGTATATATATATGTAT
>JAUZNJ010095439.1:0-21892 GCA_034780135.1 Jordanella pulchra
AGTCTAGTGTAAAGTTTCCACCATCAGTGATGGTTTGGGGTGCCATGTCATCTGCTGGTGTCGGTCCACTCTGTTTCAAGTTACACCTTTTGAATGCAATTACTGAAATGAATCAAGTTTTTCAAAATATTCTAATTTACTGGCTTTTACCTGTAGTTCAGCATCCATTCTTTGCCTGATTTGCGTATCAACTGTCACGGTTGCTAGGCGACAGAGCGTATGCTGAGAGTGAGGGGTGAAAGCCGGAGAAGGATGGACCTGTTTGAATCCATAGAAAACTTTTCTGTAAAGGTTCTCAGTCATCCGGGTCTCCGTTAAGCTTGAAAAGTTCAGTTTGGACGACTGGACATGAAGTTTTTGGAAGACATTTCGCCTCTCGTCCATTGTTCATAAAAGTGCTTGTTATGTAGGTGACAAGTTATGTTTGTTAACCTGGAATAACCTTTAGCCTTCAGGTGTAGGTGGACAGCTGAGTCCTGTCCTGTGGCGGTAGCCCTCCTGTGCTGAGCCATGTGCCTATGCAGAGGTTGCTTAGTTTCTCCAATGTACAGGTCTGTGCATTCTTCACTACACTGAATAGCGTAAACCATGTTGTCGGTATTGTTCCTGGGTGTCTTATCTTTGGAGTGAACCCGTTTTTGTCTCAGGTTCTTGCCAGGTTTGAAGTGCATGGGGATAAGGTGCTGCCTAAAGATCCTCCTGAGTTTGTTGGGGACTCCTTTTATTTCTTTTTATTTCTAATTCTTTTTGCACACCTGCACTATATAATTTCAGTATTTTCCTGCATCAGTTAGAACCGGAGAAGCCTCTTGGATGAGAGGTGAGGGGTATGCCATAGGGGTCGGGAGAAAATACTATTATTTCTTCACATTTAATGCCTTAAGTCAGCACGAGGTCCAAAGTATGAAGATCGTAATGTGTGGGACTATTTAAATTTTAAACAAAGCCAATCAAGTCTAAGATAGCATTAAAGGCTCCATTTGAGCTATATTTTTAAACATCTTCTGTTTACAAACAGATTTTGTTGTTCTTTAATTTGAATGAGGGATCCTATGTTAAATAAACAGCATTTAATTGTTTTAACTTTTTCCCTGATTGGAGTCATTTTAATTATAATTAAATTATCATGATTTTCTCCTTTAGGATTGTTTTTAATTTATCTGATTTTGGTTATGAGCTAGACACTGTCTGGATTGAGTAAAGAGTGGGTAACAGATAAGAAGCTGCAGAGAAGTGTGTTAAACTACAACTCTGCTTCCTGGTCTGCACCCTGGGCTGTCAGGGTTTTGGAGGACTAATAAATTTGTCCAGATTCCTAGAAAGAAGAGCTGCTCCATCCAAAGCGGGATGAATGCCGTCTCTCCGAATCAGACCAAGTTTTCCTTAAAAAGATTGTCAATTATCAATGTAGCCCACATCGTTTTCTGGACACCATCAAGACACCCAGCAGTTGAATGACAACATGTGGCTCAACATACATGTCATCATTGGTCAGATCAGGGAGGGACCAGAGAAGATTACAGAGTCCGACATTGTTTTGGCAAACTTACACACCAAAGCAACACTAATTGTGGTGAACTTTCATCGGCGTAACCCGGTGTCATTATAGCCAGTGTCAATAAAAATCTTACTGTATTTACCCTCATCCTTAGCCAGCAGTTTCAGGTAGGATTTAATGTTGCCTGTTCTGGCTCCTGGCAAACATTTAACTATGGTCCCTGGTGTCTAATGCCACATTTCTGACTATGGAGCTGCCAATTACCAGAGTGGGTATGCCAGTGGGTGTTTGCTCAAGGACTGTAGGAGGACCACTAGATGGACGTGTCCCAGGTCTCGGTGGCTCAGAACAGGAAGTGATGCGATACGCCTTACATCTTATTTTTGCATACACACAAAGTTAAATTATTCTCGAAACCTCCTCGTTTGGATTTGAATTTTATAAAGATCAATTTTTTTATTGATTTTCTTTAAATTTCCTTTATGACAGTTATGACAGTTTCAATGATAGTGGAATAAGTTTATCTCCATAAAAATTTATCTTTTTCTTTTAAAATTAATGTTTTTGCGAATATAGCTAAAAAATGAGCTGGGTTTGTTGTAGGAGGAAAAAGTAAAGGTAGAGGAGCCTTAGAGAAATGATTACCTTCACAATCCTTGTGGGATATTCCAGTTGATTCTGCAAACAGACCAATCCGGCTACTGGATGTAACTCAATAAAACCCCACTAATGCTCTAAATGTGGCCACAATAAGCTTAGAGCAAGTGGTGACAGTTAACGTTAGGCAGTAGGGTATGTGGGAATAGTAGCCCTTAACATTTTTAAATTCTGCCATATTGTTTGCAAGTATGGCTTAAAGACAGATAAGTTAACTAAGAAACAGACAAATAATAACTCTTTTTTTCACATTTTTTGACGTGAATAAGACATTTAGCTGGAAGAGGAAAACACCTCTGTGACTGTTATTTCCTGATTTGGGAATAAGCATAATATACAATGTAGGAGCCTTCATACAACTCACTTAATTTCCAGCAATAAATGTCCTGCTTTTACACTCTTTACAATGCAGGGTTTACTTTTTTCATGCAGCAACTCTTAGCATGTTAGCCTGAAGAATGAAACAGATCTCAGATGTTTTGTGCAATATTTATATATATTTTTTTATTTACCATGAGGATCTGTGACTTGGACAGGATAATTGGCCTCCAGGGACTGTGGGGAAGACAAGGACAAACATGACAGCATTACATGTAAACAAAGCTAAGACTAATTTGGCAAGAGAATCTCTGACTGACTGTCGAGGCAAAATGACTCTGTTGTATGCAAAGACGGGAGCTAGCCTGCTCTAACTTGCTCTGAGATGAGTCTTTTGGTGCTGGCAATCACAGTACACTGTGTTCAGATCTGGTACATTTTTTGGCGGATTAATGCAAGACTTTGCAAAGCTCTCTAATCAAGAACAATGTATTATCATCAGAAAACAAACTGGACATGAAACAAATTACAACAGTGGTTTTCTGGTTGTTGAAAGAGAGGAGAAGAAAAGGCTCCTTACAATTTGTGCCATAAAGCTGGTTGTGTCCGTGTCCTCAACAGGCTCAGAATTGGTTCTGTCTGGAACAAGAAGAAAAGATTATAAGCATCAATATTGACTTACTGATTTCAAATCTTGAGTTATATTCACAACGTCCTGTAAAATGTTTGATGTATGACTTTGTTGAAACGGAGGAAAACCATTTCCTGCAGTTAAGGAAGTTCTAAAGGCAGAAAAAAAACCCAACAACAGTAATTATGGCTGACATAAACAGTGGGAAGTAACACACGTCAGCAGACTCCATTTACATAATCTACCCAGAACCTTGGTCTTAAGTGGAGACATCCAAAGAAGAAAAAAATCTTACCATCAGTTTTATGTAAAAAAAAAAAAAAAACAACTAAACCTGGGGAATTTTCAAAAACCCAGAGCCGTTTTATTTCTAGTCCTGATGATTGAAAAACACCAATAGGAGCGACTTTTCTTTTTTTCCCATGTTTCTTTGTAAAATGATAAAGCAACTTAATACTAAGCTACATGTATACAACCTTTAAGTGAATAAAGAAACTCTATGCATTAAAGAAAATAATGAAAATAGTGTTTTATGCAAAAATAACAACAAAATAGAAGGTACCGTTGATTCTAAAAGAAATTTTACCTGCAACAATCAGGGTGTTTTATGGGAAGCAGGACAAAGAAATCTTTTCAGCAACAGAAAATACCTGGAAGGGCAATGTGGGCCTTCATCACTCTATGTCACTGTAAAGTCTTTGTATCCAAAGGGCTCCTAAATAAAGACCAGCCTTGGCCTTTCTTGAGTTACACTCAATGAGTAGAAAAAGGTTCATTTGCCTGGTAACCTAGAATTAGGATTAAGTTATCAAGTGTTTTCTGCATATGGCTTTCCAGGTGCAGAGAGAGAGAAAAAGGACTCCTGCCTCCATCGGTTATATTCATTGACTGTTTAAGGATCAAATGATTTGTATTATTATTATTTTATTTTTACTTCTATAACAATTCAACTATGTCATTTACAGCCCTTTTGATTTATTTCCCACTGCTTGGCTTTTACTGCTCAGCTCTCTGTCAGCAGAACTATGATCTACAAACTGGTAAAGTCTTTCTTCTTCGTCTTCAATGAACTTTGTCAAACAAGCGTGGGAAGTAGTAGCCTTATATGGAATTATCGGGGCAGTAATTATGCAGATTGAAATTTCTCATGAACATACGCTAACTTACACACAGATTGACTGCATCAAGTTTACCGGGACCATTTACCATCATTTACTGAAGAACGTTTGTTGAATCTGAAGCAGCACATTGGTAGGAAAAAAAGGAAAAGAAATTTCCAAAAATGCTGAATGAGGCCCAATGATTTTGAGATTCATTTGTTCAAAAACATCTTTAAATATACTTTGTAAAACTAATACTTCTGTTTTTTTACTTTGCTCCAGCAATGATTCCATAATAAAACTAAAAAGTATTTCCACCAGTATTATCTCACTTTATTGCTTTAACCCTTTAAAGCCAAATGTATCATATTTGATACATGAATTTCTGCATCATCAGTGGGATATTTTCGCTCTTTAGAACCCGACTTAATAAATCGGAAAAATGTAGGGAACAGAAGATGTATAAAAGATTATACGGAAACACCTAATATATTAACATTTATGCAAATAACGATCAAATTCAACTTACACAAAATTTATGTTTTTTTTTTTTTTTTTTAATAATTTTTCATAGAATTCAATGAAAACTCACATTAAAATATCAGAACTTTCTGTCAATTATTTTATGGTTCGGGCTTTAAAGGGTGAAAAAGGATTTATAATTTAGGATTATATCTAATATTTATTTGTTAGAAGTTTGTGGTTATAATCTGCACACAAGACAAGAAGACTCACTGTGAAGCATAGTATATAATGGAGCAACAAAAACTATAAGAGAAGGTGAAGAAGATGCAAACATATGTGAAAAATGAAGATGTAAACAGAGATGAAGCAACAAGGACCAAACTGGTGAGACATGATGTTTGTAATGAGTCGATCTGAGAAAAACTAAACCATGAAGGCCCATAGAAAGGTCCTTATTGGAACCATGCAATCAGAAGGTTAATGTTAATTTATGATGCACCTTTTATAAACTAGTCTTTTTTAAATAAAATAAACACTAATATGTATGTTTTTAGAAATACTTAATACTAGAACACAAAACCTGCTCAGTATAAAGTCATTACAGTTGTTTAAATATTTAATCCTATCTTTGAAAGATCCTTGGTTTACCAAGTATTTCCCATTATTTTGTCCTTTTTATTCTTTTTTTGGTCCATATTATTAAAATCTTATTTTAAAATGCTTTATTTGTTTCATAGTTTGACATAAGTTATATTTCTCCTGCATACTTAGATATACGCCTTTCTTCAGACCTGAGATGATTCCTACATAAAGACACTGTTTGGGAAAAGGGCCAGAAAAGACTGTACGTCCTACAGCAACACAAGAAGTACATCCTACCACGGAAGCTGCTGGTCACCACCTACATGTCTGTTGTTCCGTTTTGCACACATCGCTGTCAGTTACAAAATAAGACAGGTCCTGACTGCAATTAACAATCAGGTCTACAGAGAAGATCACCAGGGCAATTGTACAGGTCTAGTATCAGAAAAAGGGAGGCTAACATCTTTGCAGATCCCACACATCCTGGACATGAGAAGTTTAAAATTATACCTTTAGGTTTGTGCTACAGGTAGCAAATCACAAACCCCAGTCACTGCAGTGTCACTTTTTTGATCCTGGGATGCCTATACTACACTTAGAGTAGATATTTCATTATATTAAAGGACAATTTTGGATTTAGACCCAGATAAAAGGGCACAGAACTTCCTCCACTAGTTCTCTCTCATAATTCCTCCATTTCTATATAATCAAATGAAATGTTAATGTCGGCTTGTATTTTCATGAAGAACAATGTATTCTTTATTTACTTTTTAAAATATTCTTTTAATTTTATACTCCTTAAATTAGGTTCTGAATTTTCATTGTATTATTGTGGAGTCTTGGAGACACTGTGTAATTTGTATTATCAGTCATCATGAGGTGATTAAAATATTTTGGTGGCACAGGAGCCAATCTGCTTTTGTTCATCAGTAAGTAAAATAACTACTAATCTTTTACATAACATTCCTTCCACCAACTAAATGTTTTTCAGTTATAGCCCAAGAAAGGGTTACAGTTTAGCTAAAAAATACTATCCATTGCCAAGGTTCATCAACATAATTCTAATAAAAGCTTTTCTATCTATTACTGTAAAGGTTGTGAATGACTGGAGACAGGGTATTTATCGGAACATATACGAAAATATGTATTAATACTTTGCTTCACATTAATATTGTCCTTTAACTTTAAATTATTCTTTCAAATGCATACATGTATAAAATGCAGGTTCAGCAACAGGTTCTGGATTTCCTAGAAGCCACCACCTTTAATTATTTCACTAAACAGTCAGAGTCGCTGTAGGTTAGTTTAGTAAAAACTACATATTTACTTACTGAGAAATATTTTTTTTTCAGTTTAGAAAATTTTGTTATTGTATAAAATATTGCAACTTGATAGAAAAAAGATAACTGACAATTAATAATTTACAGAGTGCCTAATTATTGCTTTTTCTTAAGCTTATCCTACCTCTAAATTAAACCTTAAATAAAAACTGCTTCTACCATCTATCGGTAATCAAATATTACAATATTTATTAATCATACTTGTGGTTAATTTTGGACTCTAAACACACCTTAGCGGCAAAGATGTCAGGAAGTGACTGGTAGAACCGGCTATAAGGGGAATGAAAGGTAAACCCCCAACCAACACTTCCTCTAGAGATAAACCCACACCAATAGGAAATTTTGACAATGATGTTTAAACACAACTATCGTCATCATTACCTCAAGAAACAACCAGATTCATGTTCAAGTGTGTAGGTGGAGAAAGTTCAACAGCAAGCCAGCTCTTCCAAAACCACTATTTTAATCATTTAACATCATGGCCTAAGCTTAATCAAAATATCTATCAGAATAGCCGTATTCTGCCTTAGTGAGTAAAACCTGTGTGATTCCAGGAATTTGTCGCCAAACACGTCCATGAGAGATAAAGAACATAACTGCATCAAAAAATCTCTCCAAAACCTTTGGACATCCTAAATGGGTTTTTACCAAGGCACAAAGGAAATCCAGGGAGCACAGCACTGAACAGAGCAACGAACAGAACAAGGCCCGATACTTTTGCCATCCCCCAATGGGACTATCTGAGGAAAAGGCTTTTGTCCAAATATTACGTTCCAGATCTCTAAGTCAGAGGTTGGTTCACCTTAAATGAAAATAATAACATTATATGAAAAGTAAAACGAAAAACATTTGATCATGTTTAGCGTTTAGCCCTTTTAGAGCCCAAACAGGATTCCAGTACTAGGCACAATAAGCAGACATAAATAGAGGTGTTGGCCGTTTGCTAGCTGTACCAAGAAACAGTCAGAAAGCCAGATGGCAACAATTGACGCAGCTACTAAAAGACTCCGATTATTCTGCAATACCTTCAGGAAAAGTGACAGCCCAGCGTGATCAAAGACCAACCTGACCTACAACTCTAGTGAATCCTCCCAGACTCCCATTCCTACCAGACACAAACAGGAAAACAACAACAAGGAAATACATTTTTGAATTAAATAAAAAAGTAGACAGACTAAAACCTTTCATTAGGATGAACGGAAATTAAATTATTAGTTAGAAATTTCATTTTAGTTAAGCTTTGGCTTTTAAGAGATATTTTCATAAGCTCATGGTGAAATGTTTTACTAACATGAGTTCTTATGGCTTCATTAATGAAAACAAACTGCGGTGTGGTGGAGAGTCAGAACACAATGGTCATCTAGGTGCATTCAAAGCACATAAAGAGGAAAACTCTTTTATTAACAGATAAGACCCTTTGAGGCACACGTATTTCTGTTTAACTGTATCACTAAAGAAAGTAAATCAAGTTAGTTTTAAAGTTGGAGCATCCCAAAGAGCAGAGCTAATGAATGTCTGTTCTATCAATATGTAAGAGCCTCAGCGGCAGGGCATTGACCAAAAGGTTGACTATAGTCGACAAGTCGACTTCATTACACTGAGACGACTATCATCTGCATGACCTAAAAAGTTGATGAAAGTTGACCCGAAAGCTCTGAATCTTGGATTTCTATTATTTTACTCCACTGCTGGGAGCTGCTAGCTTGCTTAGCCCCATTACATTCTTCTTTACCCATTGCCCCCAAGTGCAGTATCATACCTCTGCTTATGAGGTACCGGTATTGTTGTGGTAAATAAACACAGCAGCTTTATTTACAAAAAAACAAAAAAAAAATAAAAAAAAACTGAAAAAAAAGATAACACATACATGTGTGAGCTACTGGTAGATACATTTGAAAAGTCATATTACAACACAATGCCGACCAATTTCACAAACACACACTAAGTGGTGTTGAGTGGGTTTAGTTTAGCACAATAAGGGATGTTTAGACTTTCATATTGGAGATCAACCTCTTCAACACAGAAGGTTTAACTTCTCAGGGCAAAACCCAGCTGTGCATCTGCAGCTCGAGGAACAGGGACCCTTTAGAAGAGCAAAATATGCATAAAAACTTGGAAGAGAGGTGATAGATGGTTTGAGGAGGGAGTCAGGAAAAACAATTATATCAAACAAGAAATTCCAACTCTGAAGTGGCTTTCAAAATAATCCTCATTTAACCTGAATATTTGTGAAAAACAGTTAAAGTTAAAAACTCCTTACTGTTATTAAAAGGTCAAATTCTTTAACAATCACAATCATCAATATTTATATATCACTGATCTCAATTAAAAAATAAAGAAAAAGTTGCAAAATTATAGTTCAGAACATTTTGTGACAGAAGTTTGGCAGCTTGAAAACAGCCTACAGTAAATCCCTCTTCTATAATCAAAAATATAATTGCTGACTGGTTACAAAGAAAAAAAAGAACACTAAATCAATTTAATGCACCATCAGAGCCATTTATTCATCTGTTGAACAAAATCACCTTATTATTTTCTTTTGTATAATGTAAATTTAGCAGATAATGTCGACAGATTCTTAGATTTTAGATCTAACCAATGTTAGAAATCTGAAATGCATTAATATATCAGACACTACATCAATCCCAGTAAATCCTTCGACATTATCGATTAAGCTTTTCTTTTTTAACAAGGTCACATAAACAGAGCTCTCCTTCTTGGTGAAGCTATTTTCTTGTGATTCTTGACTCAATTGTTGTAAAATCTTCAATGTCTCTTGGGTAAGATAACTGCCAATGAAAATGTATACATGGGTGTCTGAAACCATAGATGTGAGTCAATAAAGTTGAAAAAATGAAAGATTTGTATTTGTTCCTTGTTTTCAACTCACAGATGTAACATCAGATGTGTCATTTTTAAGAATACGTGTTTAGAAGTTAAGAATTACAGTAACCATTTTGCGATGACAAGAACAAATCACAAAAAATTAAGTATGAATCTCAAATTTATGGGTAAAAATCAAAGAACAATTTGAATGAGGAGAGTAAGAAGACAAAAAAAGCATTGACTGAGCTTCATACCTTTGCTGTAATGTATAAAGTTCAATTGATGGTTCTGTTTTTGTCTTTTTCCTCTTCTTTTTAATGGTGGGTAGTGAACAACCTTAAGGTGCATTACTGCCACCAACTGGTAAGGAGTGTAACAGCTTCATCAGGGGTTGGAGATATGTACCCGTACCTTTTGGATTTTTACTTGTATTTTATATTTTCTGCTTTGCAAATCAGACTAGTGATCGACTGATGGAGGTTTTTTGAGGCCTATGCTAATACCAAATATTTTTAAATCGTTTAACCAATCCCTGATATGCACTGCCAATTTTTGGGGGCGGATTCTTTAAGTTGATCTTGCTTTTTCTTCCTCCATTTACACCATAAAAATGAAACCATGAAAACAAATGTTACACAAGTTATAATTTAAACAAAAAGAAACCTTTATAAAAAAAAAAAAAAAATAAAAAAAAAACAACAACAAAGGAAACATATTAACAATGGAAATCTCATGGACGGGGGTTAAAAAGTGATGCCTCTCATGGTTTTGAAGCATCACTGCTAAATACAGTGTCGAATCAGCAAACATGTGCATATATTAGTCAATACAGACACATGAAAAGAAAAAAAAAAGGCTTATATCATCCAAAAATATTGTCCGTCTGATGAATCGATCTATTTTTAATCCAGACAGCTAGGAATATGTTTTTATTGACAGTAATTTTACCTCATAGTTACACTTGCTACCAGAAACACACTGGGAGATTCTTCGCCAATCACCTCTAAACAGTAAGAAGAGGAAGAAGACGGAAACAAAACCATCAACTGAACACTACGCTGCATATGTGATGCAAACAACATTTCATTCACAGTTGTTTGGCGAACAAACTGGGAACAACCTTCAGGTGCATTATTGGCTCCAACTAGTAAGGAGTATAGCAGGTGTTGCAGATTCATATTTGTAAATTTAAGATTTTAGATTTAGGATTATTGGTTTTGAAAGGTATAAACTCTAAACTTGTGTTCTTACAGAAGGAACCACTCATGTCACATAGATGTTTGATAGAACCACATGAACAAATACAAATCGTACATTACCAATTCTGACACCTACTCGTACGTTTTATTGCATTATCTTACCTTATAAATGTCTCTTACAGACCAAAAACACTTTTTAATCCACTGCATGTGGGCATTTGAATAGTCTGTTTTAAAGCTCAGCAGAAAACAAAAGAAGAATGGCTGTGAAACCATTGCTAACAGTCTGAATATATTACTAAAACTCTATTAAAGAGCTCAAACTAAACTTATTTTTTGCTGCGTTTATATACTTGGCTTTTAGTTTAAGGCATCCCGTTATCAAATATATGTTCAACCCAAGCTCACTGAAGCATTGTCTCAGCTTTCCTGGGAATGCAGCAGCATGTACCTGCATGCTCTGGATAAAGTTCAAGAGATGAAATATAAACCGCATCATAATTCATTGCTCAGGGGCCGTAATTCCACGCAGGTGAACCCAGCTTTTCTCCGTTTTGACCACCCAAGTCTGCCATGAAAGAGCAGCCAAGTGGGCCCTTGCTTGACATTAGCTTGTTTCCACACATGAATGGAGGTGAATGGCATGCCAATACCTGACCCAGACCACGGCGGTGTCTAGACTGAGAGGAGCTATAAACACACACCGACACACTTCGTTTGTACAAGGTCTGCTGTGTGTGTACTATGGACAAGTGTGTCTCTGACAGTTGGTATAATCCTGGGCTGCGCTGCTGGATTTATGTTTATACTATCTCTTTAGTCACATGTTATCTGATCAAAACAGATCACATACTGTAGCGAACAACTCAAGAGTTAAAAACAAGCAGGAACTTGTTCACAGCCTGCAGCTCTACTTGTTTCTTACATCTGCATAAACAGAGGCCTGATAATACCACGGCTTTAGATGAATACTTCCTGAAAGCATCTTAGAAAGACTTTCCTTTATCGTTCTTAATTTTTTGAAGAGTTAGAAAACTGAAGCCTGTGCATACATGACATTCGTTCCTTAGGTGGAATTAAAAATAGTTAAGTGGTGTTTTGAAGTGGCTTGATGCTTTTAATCCCAGTGAGGTTGTAAGGTGTGGCAGCCCAAGGCTTGCAGTAACATGAAAATCAAAGGCCTGTGCTCAGTCATCGAAGCTGACACTTGATTTACAGGCCTAAGTTTCATCAGAAGCTTACTTTCAACCTTTTGAGTTGGAAAAAAAAGCATTTGCCAAAATGCCCTGAAGTTTCAACCTTTGCCATTTCAATGGCCATAAATGCTTTTCAATAATTTATTCAATCACAACCAGTTTCTCTACAGATTGACGGTCAGAGAATATTAATTCCAAGTGAAATACGGTGTTTTTCCTCTGTGCTGTTGCTGCATGCATGCTTGGTGTGAGGAATCGCTGTCACCATCCCTCTGGGCCGCCTCTGATGTCATCTAAGCAAACCCAGTTTGCTATAAGCTGCAACATTTTAATGTATTTCTGAGTCACTGTTAATTATTCACTGTAAAAACGAGTGAATCTAGACCGTTTGATTGCATTTAAGATCTCTGCATACGTTGTTGTTCACATTTATCTACTGCTATTCTAAAGGACACCTTAAATGCATTAAGCTTTGTAACTAGAACCTTCCATACAGGCACTTGAATGGACTCTTAAACCCCTTTTCCCCCCTTTTTTATTTGCTTTGATTTATTTGTGCTTATTTTTTAATTAAAATGTAGTGTTTGCATAGTTATTGCATATAACAATACTGGGATGGGGATTATTAGCTAATAAAGGTACTATTGTATTTTAACCTGTGGTCTTTCGTGTTTATTTTATACAGTAAATGATTTATCCCTAAGGCCAGATTCACCTTTCCTTTGGTTGACATTTGAATAAACAGAGACACTTTCTTTGTTTGTTGATTAATAACTCTGCTAATAGTCAGAGTCTAAATTACTAAATTGTGGAAAGGCACCTGGATTTAAACATCCAATCCTGGAGCCCACAGTCACTAAAAGGCCAAGAACCCTGGAAAGTGAGGAAATTAGTTATAATCATTTAACTAATAATCATTAATTGATTTTACCTTTGATTTTAAAAGATCAGTTAGTTAGCTACAACTTCCAGTTCTGGTTATTTAATATATTCATACTCTTCTGGTAAAATAGTACAACACATGCCTTTTGTTTGGAGTAGTATTACAGAGGTTGCTTGCAGAAAGTATAATCGATCTCTGGTTCAAAACAAATAAACCACAACTAGAAATCTAAGTTATCCACATAGAAACAAAGTTAGCATCAGTATAATCTTAAATCATTTTTTACAACTTGGACAATGACTGTGACCATTGAGAAAAACTTAAATGAAGCAGAAGAGTGGGTTGTAGGCTGGCATACAAAGCTCAACAACGTTTCCTATTCACAATACAGTGATTCAATTTATAGTACTATTGACCAGTTTAACTAATTTAACAACTAATGATGTGTGTATACAAAGCGTTTGTGGGATTTTTTTTAACATACTAGAGTATATTATGGAAAGTTTTAAAGTATATTTTGTATGTAACAGAAAGTATAAACAAATCCTGTTAGACTAGGTCTAGTCAGATTAATAACATTACGTAACTTTCTGATAACATCTTCCGTGACAAATGGTCTCTGAAACTGTATCCTCGGGTTCTGTTCATCTCTCTCTACGATCTGTGTACGTATTTTACTTCCCTTTTCTCTAAATAATACAGCAATTTTTCTTTTACGAACGTTTTTTTTTTTTGTTTTAAATGGATTATCAGGGCCATGCTAAGACTTTTTTTAAACTACAAGAATAGTCTTCACATCACGAGAATAAAGCCATTATATTACAACTATAAAGTTGTAATAAAAGGAAACTAAAGTCATATTATTATGTGAATAAATATTCATATTAATGTTGCAATATTATGAGACAAAAAAGATGTTTAAATAAGCATTACCCAAACACTCAGTCATACACAATTGTTCACTGACCATTAAAGAAAAGACTGCCTCAGTACAAATCATTGGGGCTCGGGCAAGAGCCGTTCAGTATAGTTATAAATACTGTATTTACAGAGTAAGATAGGTTGACACTGAAGTTCTAGTGCCCATTTTTTCTGTAATTGGTTCAAGCTTTTACTAGGAAAGGTTCTGAAAAGATGGTACAGATACTGTACAAAAATAAAACAATCATAGCAATGATTAGGGAGTGGTTTCTATGTAAAAAGGGAATAAAAACTTAATGATAGCAGGAGCTAAACACATCTAAGCAGATAAACCCTGAAAGAAAGCACATAAGGTTCATATCTGCTAAAGTTCAATGACATGTTTCTGAAAGATTCAGGGTTGTTTTAAAAAACAAGGCTGAAATATCCTCTGCTGAAGGAGAACATGCAGCAGCATTTCAGCCGACCTTATGATCTCAGGCTGTGCTCTTCATGCTTAAAACCAAACTGAGAAAATAGGCAGGAATCAGTCAGTTTTACCACATCGGCTCCTCCTTTAAAAATTCATAACATTTTTCTCATTATCCATCATCTTTTGTATCTCACTTTGATTCAGCATGAAAATCTTAATCTTTAATCTTAAAAAAAAAATGTCCAGAATTACCTTTGTGAAGTTTTAGATGAACCATATTTCAATATTTTTTGTACAGCTCTGGCCTAATGATGCAGTTGACAGGGTTGTTCTTTCAACAAATGGCATGTTATGGAGTCTGCATATGATTATTGGTTTACTTAATTAGATGATTAATCTGATTAACTGTCTCAAGCCTGGAATTGAATGTATAAAAGTGAAGTAGAAGCAAATATATATATATATTATTGCTAACATTATAACCACGTCTGTCATACTGAGAACAATCTACTACTTTTGGATTAACATATGTGTATTTACACCTCAACTATTTTCTACAACAGTGTAAACACTTAGCAAATAAGGTTACTAATGCAGCCATGCAATGGGCTTCTCGGTTGTCTTTGTTGATGCTTATTACTGCCTATAACAGAATGTTTTGTATAGGAAAAGTGGCTAATAAAAAGCCCAATGACTCATGAAGTGTCAGCCTATGACATAGAGCTGAACCCAAGCTAAACCTGTAGGCTGTTGGGACCAAGGTTCGAATGAGGAACAGAGTTCAGAAAAAAAACTACCAGTGAGTTTGGAGCTGAGTATGATAAAGATTTAGCAGAAAAGCCTGGTGGGAAGGTAGGAACTGACAATGTGCTACTCAAACAGTAGACTTGAGGGACAGGGACTCCTACAAACTGTGATGTAAAAACGATGAGAAAATAGGATGAACCCGTGAGAGATTTAAACACTAGGCAACAGATGAGATTTAATGTGTGAATGATTGAACAAGGGGGGCATTAAACACCACATGTACCAGTTTAACAGTGAGGTCATAGCGCATGTCCAGTGGTTAATAAAAAAACAAGAAAAACAACAGATCATTCCTGTTTCTTTATCGCGTCGTTTAGTGTTTTCAAAGAACCTAAATATGCCAACCCCTCTTTTTAAAAGAGCAATCACCTGGAAATCTGAGTTTTTCCTGTTAACGCCTTCTAGACAATCCGATGTATGAAATTAGCTTGATTATTTTCTGTGAACTCATTTTTCAAACCAGAAAAGCCCACAAGGTCTGATTTTGGTCCTCCTTGATTAGCATCATTTGTGGAGAGGTGCAGAATTAGTTTACACCTGCATCACCATGATAATATTAGCCTGCCTTGCTATTCAGGAGCCACATTTTTCCCTTCACCCAATCCAAAAATTTAGGTATCTTCCGATACCAGAGCTCTTTTGGTTTAATGTTATTCCTGTCATATTTTTGCAAGAATTCAAAACTTTGGACTTTTTTTTTACATTTGCTTTGCCAAATCCAATCAGACACTACACGTGGGCTAAAGCAGAGAAGATGCTTTTTAATCAAAATGGTAGAGAATTTAATGCTGACAAAGGATGAAATGCTGAATGCCCTTAAGAGGGTTTTAAGTGGCTTTTAAAAAAAGCAGTTTTTAATTTAGTTCTGGAAGGACTGTTTTGTCATTCAATCCGCCGCCTTCTTTCACCTGCTCTGGTTGCCCGGCAGGTTTCTCTGATCTACCACTTTCCTCCTTCCATTTCTCACAGAGAGCCTATTGAGACTTGCCCCAGCCAGCCACTGTCTCTCCCTAATCTTTCTCCCTGGCAGACTTCTCAGACGTTTTACTTTCGTCTGTCTGTCCAGCGGACATATGTAATCTAACTCCGTCCTCATTTGATCAACTGCAGTTAGCCTCTGTAGCTGGCCCTGGCCAGCCGTAGCCTCTCCATTGTCTTCAGCCCTCTTTTTACCATGTAAGCTTCTCCAATCTACCCCTTTTCTCCTCTGCTTTCGCCCTGAGCTAGCACCAGCAAACCTATTCCTTCCTTCCCCCTCTGTTATGCTTTGTCTGCCCCACAGGCTTCCCCAATCTCCTACTATGGTTCCTTATCTCCAGTGATGGCCATGGGTGGCCACCTCATCTCGGTTATAATGGCCTCTCTGTATGTTTTGCAATGATTTCACATTGTTCTTGTCTGATATGAACTCCATCTAAATAACCTCCGTTGGTCATGATACGTTCCCCAATGCAGAACAGAAGAGCCTCGAACTGGGTCACAGATAGGCGGAAGTTCCTTTGTAAGAGACTATCAATATTAGGTTTAAACCTTTAACAGCTGCAATAGTAACAGTCCACCTGGAACTTTTCTCTTTATCAATAAATCTGTCCAAAAAAATAGTTATGCATGAAATAATTTACATCTTTTAGGACGAGTATAACTTAATATCTCCAAAGAAACTGAATTTTTTATGTTATACATACTGAGATTGTGTGAAATAACAAAAAAAAAAAAAAAAAAAAAAAAAAAAAAAAAAAAAAAAAAAATCAAGAAAATGGATTTGAGTTTTCAGCAAGTTTTTCCCTTTATAAACACCAAATATGAACAGGTCCAAAACTTTTGAGATGACAGAAAATGTATTTATACTATAATAAATATTGACAAGCAGCTTTGTTTGCCTGGATCATTTAATTTAATTACTACTGCTTGATAAAGTCCATTAATAACCTGTTGTTTGAAGCAGCTTCTGTCCAATTGAAGGAAACACATGGTTTCTTCCTGTTCAAACAGGTTTTCCTCACCACTTTCACTACATGCATGCTTGGAGTGAGGGATTGCAAGATTCAATGAGTAGTTGGAATCAGTGGGTTTGACTGTAAGGACTGGTTGAAGTGCTTTGAGATGATGTGTTGTGAATTGGCGCTATATAAACTGAATAGAATTAAAAATACTGGAAAAATCCCTCCCTCCATTAGTGTAATTTGTGTTTAGTGTGAATTTAACCATAACAGGTAAAAATCTGAATCCATCAGCATAAACATGAATCAGATAGATCTGAAAAGCCACCAAACTGCTGCAGTCATGTGACCAAACAGAGGCATGGTTTGAATTAATTTCAGTCTTTATCTGTATATGTTTCTTAACATATGCTGCTTACAGGTTTGAAGACCTTTTTTTTTAAAATATGACCTTGTTAACAAGCTGTCAGGCTTCTTTTTCACCAGATGCTACTTTAATGAAGAACCTAAATAATGAACAACCTTACCTGGCATTCACTGTGACATACACGCAATAAAAATGTTTCATGAAATAAACGTTAGCAGACAAAATGCTCAAATCTACAGCTGCTGAAGGTGTGAAACCACCTCTGAGTTTGATCAGATATGAAAGAGCAGCAGCAGTTTCACAAAAACAGCAAAACATCACACATATTTACTTTTGGGTTTCTAAACAGTTTTACTCGGTGGTTGTTGGGGGAGCTGTTGAACAGTCTTGGACAAAACTAGGCTGCAATCAGATGCAAACCAAGAATGTGATCCCCTCCATCAAACACTATCTGCAGCAAAAGGAAACGATCAACCTGCACAGGCCAGGAAGTCATTGCCTTCTCAGTTAGAACAGCAGCTGATAGAAACATAAACCATTTCATTTGATTATTGCTGAAAGTGGTGCAAAAGCCTTTGTTGACAGAACAATCTGCACTGTTTCATGCAAGAACACAGGTGAAAACACCAAAGGATGACAGTGATCAACATTTGGAGATATTATATTTCTTATAATGTGAAATGCATTAAGAGATGCATCTAATTCACCCAAATACTTAAAGATATGACACCCATTTTTAACTAAATTAAAAAATAATAACAGACTATCAACACCAAGATGCTAGTCAATACCTTCATATGGAATTAAAATAAAAAGGAAATCTAATGAATATAAGCTTTTTTTAATAAACGACCTTGTGTCAAATTCCTTTACAACACCCTTCCCAGTGAATATAGTATTTGCTCTCTACAATGAGGCAGAACAAGCAGTAACAGGCCCTCGAATCAACTTATATGAAAGGGTTAATAGGGAAAAGCGTCATTTGGGGAATAACAAGATAAACTAAAAAGTCCGTGGTGGTTTCACCGTCTCGTTTCCTTTGCATAACAAGTTTTGGGTGGAAATGAGGTGTTTCACCAATGTTTACACAGAACTGTGCCCTCCATTGAGTTGCTGTGGTGTGAAAATACCAAACATGAGCTGGAATCAACTCACCTGTTTTCAAGCTGAATCAAAGTGAGATAAAAAAGATGATGGATAACGAGAAAAAAGTTCTGAGTTTTCAAAGGAGGAGCAGGTGTGCTAAAACTGACTGATTCCTGCCTATTCTCTGCTGCCAACAAATGCATGTTCTCCTTCAATAGAAACTAGCCTTGTTTTTAAAACAACCCTGAATCTTTCAGAAACATATCATTGAGCTTTAGCAGACATTAACCTTGTGTGCTTTCTTTCAGGGTTTATCTGCCTAGATGCGTTTAGCTCCTGCTATCATTAACTTATTTCTTTTTCACAAATCATTGCTATGATTGCCTTATTTTTATATCATTCTGTCTTTTCAGAGCCTTTCCCAGTCAAAGTTTGAACCAGTTACAGAAAAAATGGGTGCTCAATCTGCTCACGTTGTGGAGTTAATAGTGAAATATTTGAAAGCCATGCAGTGTAACTTTTACTCTGTATGGTGTCGATTACCCGCCAGTGTCTGAGAGGTCTTCTTGATTTTGAAACTAAAATGAGTCAAATTAACTCTTAAAAGTTGACACAGGCTTTAGAGTAAAAATTTACAGTAATTTGGAGTGGGAGCAAATGTTATCTGAAACAGAAACAACGTTATATTCAACTCTGTGGGTGTTAAAGTAACACTTTCTTTTTTGTTTTACTATCAATATGACCTTATTAAGACAACTTGTGTTGTGAATTGAAATAATTAATAAAAAATGTCTTTGTAGTTTGGAATCTTCTTAAACCTTTCCATCTTAAACCATGGTCTAAAGTGGAATTGGAGTAAACCCTTCAGAGGCGAACAGAGATCATGTTAAGATGCATCCTCTTGTAATAAGTAGGTGAGGGGTCAGTGACATCAGAGATATTCTACAAGTTCAAACCCTGTAGAGAAAAACGACCTAAATCCTTTTGTTTGAGCTGAAGAAACATGCATCAGTGTGTCTGCTCGCCCACAGGATGACAGCTCATTCTGTTTTCTGCTCATCCTCCAGTGTGTCTGGACACTAAGTCACCACTGTGGGGTTGAACTGCGTAGATCTGTTTCCACTGTGCGGGATGCATGAAGGGCAAACTGAGAGAACAGCTTGTGCAGACACCTGATCTGGACAAAGTTCGGTGGGTTTTCCCACTTTCTGAAGAAGGGAATTTATTCAAAGTGGAAACTTTCTTGGTTGCTGTGAGTGAAACCTTGCTTGTTAATTTGCTTTGGCGTCTACTCGCTTTCAACCGCAGCAGAGATGAACAAAATGATAACCTATAAAAACTAGGTACTCGTTAGAATTGCAAAGAAAAAAAATATGTAAACATTTAAGAGGAAATAATAAGAAACACTCATGTGCAAACTGACTTATGTCCATAACGGTAGCCATAAGTTGCACTGAGAAAAATAAACTACTTGACAAAACCTAATGTAGAGAGTCAGGTACTCACCAAACGGCTCCTTATAGGCCATTAAACTGCTCATCTTTAAAGCCGGAATGTCTCAAAAGCAGAGAGAAAAACGAAAACAGAAATTTCTTTTCTTAGAATGAAACCACTGAAACTCCGTTTTTCTTCACTGGAAACTCAGAGGAAGCAGCCGAGCCAGCCGAGCGGCGGCGTCTCACCAGAATGAGGTGAGAAGCGTCTGCTGAGGCAGGTTACCGCAATTAATGCTGCATTCAAGGACCCTCGGTTATCACAAGGTTCAACCCTGTGCCTGGCGTTAACAAGGACTGTTTGCCTTTAAGGGTTTTTTTTCAGCTAAAGAATCGAGGAAGATATTAATTGAAGAATTTTATAATTGGCGCATTAAAAACACATCAGGTCATGAACAGAAATAAATAATTTATTCTACTTACCTTTTTTTAACAGCCTGTATTTGACAACAGCTTTATATTTACACTCTAAAACGATATTAAGTAACAATAACTAATCTTTTGGGAGTTATTGTTAATGAAACCTACAACACACATGACTATGGTGACAAAGGAAATGTTTAACTTTTATTAATAAAAAAATCACGATGAAAGGTTTGACAATCTCACGATGTTATGTGTTTATTATGATAATGTATAGATTTTTTAAATCTCCCTTATGTTTGGGATGAATAGTGAATAGTAGTGATTACTATTCTTCTCATGGTCTTTATTAAAGGCAGTTGTTTTTTTAATAGAAAGAAATTAGATTACCTTTACAGTATAGCAGATTAAAAAGGATACTTTTAAATAAAAATAGAGAACAATCCAGAACATACAGACATGTAAGTTCACATTAGGTTTAGGTCAAGTTTGGATACAGTTTTTTGTTGTTTAGTAAAGTCCAAATTCATCTAATTCAACCCAGCAGAGTCTGATTCAGACCCAAATCCAGTTATCAACAGTAGATTTTATAAAATAACTAAACAGTTTGATCAGATTGAGAAAAATATATCAAAGCAGACTGTAAAACTAGCAAGCTTCCCTGAAACATCCTGAAAAAGCCCTGGGTGAAGGTGGAGAGAAACCCTCTAGCACAACAAGGGTCATAAAATCAGCTTGGGGTCAAGGACAGAAAAAGAGACCCAGACAGACATGTAGTTACTGTGCAGTCTTTGCTCTCTATTAAAGAGAAAATACACACACACAAGAATATCAGCAATAACTAATAGTTATCTTTCAGAGCTAATGCAGCACCTCCAATTCCTTAAAAAAACAACAACTTAGTTCTTAATGCATATTCACACTAAGCTGTGAGATAACGGCATCCAGTGTTTTTTGCGCTCTCCCCATACTCACTAATTTTCTTTCCATTGTTACTCAGCAGTTTAGGTTAATGTTGTTCAAAGAGTTTGTTAATTAAAGTTTTTTAACTGGAAGCAGAAGGTTTTGTGATTGTTTATTTTATTTGGAGATAAATTCTGTAAAAAAATGTTTCAGGGCACTTCAGCCTCTTTGGCTCTTCCTGTAATAACCCTGCTTGAGCCATGTTTCTGAAGGCCTATATATTTGTTTATTAGTGATCTTTTATCTGTTATGTGTTGATTATGACTGTTTAATTATTGAAGGAGAATTTAACATTGAGCTCCACAGTGCCACAGTGGGTGGCACTGTTGCCTTGCAGTAAGAAGGTTCTGGGTTCAATTCCTGGCCCAGAGTATTTCTGCATGGAGTTCGCATGTTCTCCTCGTGCATGCGTGGGTTCTCTTTGGGTACTCCAGCTTTCTCTCACACTCCAAAAACATGACTCTGAGAGTGTGTGCGCATGGTTGAGTGTCTATGTGTTGCCCTACAATAGACTGGCGACCCATAGTCTGCTGGAGATAGGCAACGGCCCCACTGCAACCACTGACTTATTAAGCTGGAGAAGATGCATGGACTTCAGCGTTCACACTGACAATCCAGAAGATGTCATTTGTTCAAATTACCCGGTCTGCATACTTCCACCTTCACAACATTAACCGTCTCCATTCCTCCCTCACCACTCACACGGCCTCTGTCCTTATCCACAGCCTCATCACCTCCCATCTAGATTATTGTAAATCCTTCCTTAAACTCCAACTTCTTCAGAACTCAGCAGCTCATGTCATCACCAGAACCCCCTCTTTTCATCATATTTCCCGTCCTTCACC
>JAUZNJ010095450.1:0-21889 GCA_034780135.1 Jordanella pulchra
CACGTTGACATCATCATTCTGTGATCATTCTTTATTCTGTGATAAAGCGTCATTCAAAAGCTCTTGGTCAAAGTACATTGTAAATACCCTAAATAGGGTTTAGAAAGTTAGAGCTACACAGATGAACCCCAAGCTTAACTGTTTAGCTCCCGCCTAAAAATGAGAGACAGAATCATTTTGTAGAAAGTTGGATTTATAAGTCACGTTGGATAACCTTGTGGTTCCTCTGATGGCGTGTGTGGGGAAACAATCTTCTGGTGTGTTTGTTTTTTGGTTGCCTGATTGGATTTATTGTGGGGAGCCTGTAACCTTTTTCCTATGTTTTAATTGAGTTGTGTTTTAGTGACGTGCTTACATGAGTTTCAAAAACTGTTGAAACCCTGGTTCTTATTGAGGTGTTACTTTGTTTCTGGGCTGGAAACTCTCAGTCAGATCTGGCAACCCTGGCAGGGGAGGCAGAGAGCAGGGAGTGGGTTGGAGGTCGGCGGTAAGGGGGGTGAGCAGTTGGTGCTTCCAGTTGAATAATCCTAGTGGTGCACACTCATCTGAAAGAAAAACCTTCAAACAAAGACAATTAGTTGGAAACTAACAGACCCTCATGTCCTCTTCTGCGCTGAGTGAAACCGACTCCCTCCTGCTGTTCGAGTCAATTTTAAACCAACAGTTCCTCAGATTTACTTTTGTGGAAAACAATACTAATTCGTTAATGGGAATTCAGTTTGTTCTCTACTACCTTCTAGTTAGGAGGAATCATTTAGCGGCTGTTCCTCTTCTGAACATGAATATCCTGGAAATGTTTTGAATGTGAACATGACTCTCCTCTCTGCTGGTCTCCAGAGGATTTCAGAGCTATCAGAGCTCAGCGAGGAGAAACGAGGAGGTTTTTCCTGCCAGCTGGCAGCCTCTTTATCACCTCTATTAACTCCGGCCTGACGTCGGCTCAGTGCCGCCGCGGCCGGCTGCCATTACACGTCACACTTCACACTTGTGCTGTACAAAATCCTGGAATTACTAACCCCCTCCTCAGAAATCAGCTTACAGAAACCAGCAGTTTAGACTCATTTCATACAGTTTATACCGAGATTTATCAGACGCAGGAAATGTGACCCTCTATCCCTCACTGCCTGACCCCTCCACCTCCTCATCCTCACCCCGACAGACTCTCCACCCAGTTTAAGTACATCACTACTCCACAGTAGATTGGATTACTTCCAGTTTTTCCCATTTTATTTTAGTTTTGTTGAGGGAAGATTGAAAGAAATGGGTTAGAACAGAACCATAGAGTAGCCGAATATCAGGAAGACATTAAACATCACAAAGTTGATGGCGCTTACTCAAACATACAGTGAAATATGTTTTGGTTTGGGGTCTGTGAAGCACAGTCCAAGGATATGGAGTAGTCTATCCAGACAATGGAAAACAAGATATCAGTCTCTCAATCAGATAACATGGTTTGATACTTTCATCAAGCTACAGCTGCATTTTTGTCAGCTTTGTACGACATTATCATAGTTATCTTCTGTATCCCTGCCACAAATTAACACATCAGCAGCTGCGTTTCCATTACAGATGTGCTCCAAACTATGTTGATATTCTGCTAATCTTAAATAAAGCAAATTTTTTGTAATTCTAATATTTCCATTAAATAGGATATACAATTACATTTGCATAACACTACATTTGTTCATTCAAAAACAACATGGCAGCGACGGATGTAAAACACATGAGATACATCCATATTTCAGCCGCAGCCTGAAGCTGAGTGGCTGTAAACTAAAGTGTCTTTCTCATTGAAATTAGCAGGTTAATCTGGATTTTTCAAACACTGATCAACTCACTAACAACTGGCATTTGGCTCCCTTCCCACTGGATAAAAAACCCACTACATGTCTGGTAACATCATCACACTAGATGATGTCACCAGTGCAACAGAAATCTGGTAAGTAAACAATGGGAGCAGGTATCAGTCAGTGTTCTTCACTGTTTTGCTCTTTCATCTGCGCTGCTCCATGTTTATCGAATGCAAACAGTTGTTTTAGTTTGTTAGATCAGACGCGACTGGCGCGGTGTGTTGACGTCCGCCGAGCCGTTTGAAGGCGATTTTAACCCAGGTCGCTTGCAGAGTCCTTTCAAACGGTTTGAGACAGTGAGCTGCTCCCTCTGCCACTAAAGGTCAGTTGTTCACACGGTTAAACGGGTTTTTCGGACAGTGGGAAAGGGGTACAAGTCAGATTTAGCATTTTCCAGCCGTTCTGGCCGCAACCAAAGAGGAACTCCTGTTTCCTAGCATGTTTCTGTTTTATTCCTTTAGTTATTCCAGTAGTAGCATGGTTGTAGACTTGTGCTAAAGAGAAGCAAATTATGTTTTAATTAATATACCCTCCAGTAAGACACTTTAATGATACTATCCCCTTTTGAAACCCATCTTTAATTTTAGCCTAGATTTGCCCATTTATAGGGTCGGTCATGAAGGTCCACCAGACCCATCCTTCAAATCATGGATAAAGGACACATTTAAAGGAGCCTTTGAAGAGGCTGTGAATTCAGATATGTCACCATGCTGTCACATAATCGGACCACAAATGCAGCCTTCGAAGGACGCAGCCCTTTGATTTGGACACGCTAACATTTGACTGTTTTTCTTCTTCTTCAACACAAATGCCTCGTTCTTATGTCACATCCTCTCTTCATGCTTTCAGATGACTGGGACCCTGCAGACATTCACACAGTGAGAAAACCAATTCAGGGTTAGTTTAGCAGAGACAAGCAGTTGTAACTGTGCCATAGTCCAGTTCAGGGTGGGATTATAACGCCGTGATCTGCTCTAAACTGGATTCTGGTAGGGTTAAAAGAATAAATAAATAAAACATTTGAAATGTTTGGTCTATAAACACCAAGTAATCATTATGCAACAAAAGTCAGTCTGAAAAATCTAGGTTTTCTAAAAAATAAAAAAAAAACTGGAACACGCCTCAGCACTTCCCCAAACTTCTCATATTCTTTTAATTTTGTATCATTTTACTAATCTGCTTGTCTTTTAAATACATATAAAGCCCAAATAAAACACTATCTCCACAAAATAAATTCCTCTACAAAACATGGTAGAAAACTGATTTCCCCGCTAAATGACTAGAGCTCACGCAGACCCTTGTAAAGTTGCTTAGAGTTCGTAGCAGAGCTCATCGTAACGATAAGCTGCTCTGCCGACCTGTTCTTGAGTTTTCCTGACCTTCCTTCATTTCGACCTCCTGCTGCTGCTGTTTGTCTTCGCAGCTAAAGCCGAGCGGCTGCTGTAAGCTCAGTAACACCACGTCAACCAGGGATTTGCGCAGATGACAGGAATAAAAATGTGAAGATGAAGAGCAGCACGGTGGGAGCTTCAGATTACACAGAGGAAGCCACAAAAATGCCCACAGAAATAAAGTGTGGATTTCAAATAGTTGCAGCTCATTCTAAAGTCTCACTGAGTTAATGCAGCAGCTTTCACTTGGGTCCTTTTAAAGAAATGAAGAAAGACCATTTGGTGTGTGTTGTTCAGGAAAGTGTGTCATTTCAATTTTGAGTCAGCGCTACGCCAAAAAAAGAACAAAATTGATTTAAAGCCACATTAATTCAATATATCAGCCAATCACACACAGTTAAATATTCTAGATGTGTTTTCCTGTCCTGTAATGGAGGTTAAATCCCAGTGGGAGTTTGTAAACACATTTAAAGGGACATTTGTGGGCATTCCCCACGCTTCCTTTCCTGGGCAGCAGCAGCAGGAGTATTAGTGATTCTGGACCATCAGCTGCAGAACTTTTCCCCCGTGGTTCTTCCACAGATTGTTGATCAGGGCCACAAATTCAACCTAAAAAAACTGTTTTTCATTCAGCCTTGTTGAGGCTGAGAGAATCACCGTGTCTGCACATAATGAGCTTTAACAATGGTGATCTTATAACATATAACCTTTTAAATCAGTGAAGAAAAATTGGAGCATAAGCCCAAATTCATAAAAACTTGAGGTAAATTCTCCCTCATCAGTTCTTCCTCCAGAGCAGTTTTAAATGCAGCCCTGCGGCGGCTGTAACAGATGCAACGCGGGGATCTCGCTCTTTCTGAGTAAAACACAGCAACTCGTTAGCACTTCAAAGCTCGCCAGGTTGAGGGGGTGGGGGTGTAGGTTAAACTGGTGAGTGGGAGGGAGGGGGCACTGGGGGACGAGGGGTTGGAACAAACACTGATGCCGGTGACCTTCAGCAAGTTTGTTTGTCATCGACTCATCAGAGGAAACTAAGACCTGCTGCAGGGTCTGTTTTTTTGTAATTTTTTTAAACTAATGACCCGTATTCCCTTTAGAGATTACTAATGTTGTGCTTTTTTCATCTCTTTTCCTCTCTTTATTTCTTTTTTATGCATATTTATCATGTTTGTCACCTTTCCAAATTTATTTTGTTCTTCTCTCTATATATTAAGCCCTTTCCCCCCCAATCTGCTAAATTTAGATATAAATCCTTTACTGTACTCATTCGTTGTCTTTTTACTTTTCTACCTCCTCTGTTGATGCCGCATGCTCTTACTTTCCATTTCAATCATCTGTCATATAGTTCTGCCCTTGCTTTGTCTTTTCATGGGACTTTTTAATTTCATTTTAAGGTGGATTTTGTGAATAGCAGGTTTTGTGATGTGTCAATTGATTAAAACAAAGAGCAGGCATGTAGTCAGCACAGTATACGTTAAAATATTCTCTATTCACTGCTAGTTAAGTAGGAGCCAGTCCATATTTAGGTTTTGATTCAGATCTAGATTGATATTTTTCTATTTATTTGAGTGTTTCCTAAATTTGTACTATGAAGTTGTGCACTGCTCCTCTTTATGACTATATTGGTGAGAAAGGAGAAAACATCAAATGAGCTAACGTAATGAGGGATTTAGGTAACCTAAAAATAAATTAGTTCCATGTGGTACAAGGCTTTCAAACAATACAAAGACACACAGATACTGCACAGCAGCTGACCAACTGTATTTCTATTTCCAACATTCTCTCCAAGTGTCAGGTTGATGGCTTTTCATTGGACTCTAAAATACTTTATTATACAGAGATAATTGAATATAAAGTTTCCTTTTGCTGCAAATTAAGTCCAAACCATTACTCCTCCACCACCATGCTCAACAGGAGATTTGGTCTAAAACTACTTCTGTCAGATACACCTTTACAACTGAAGCCATGCTCCTAAAATATTTATTCTTACAAACAAGCCATTTCTATTTGTAGCTGTTCTCTCATGAATTTTACACGCCAACTGAGGTCTGTAACACCAAACATCTAATATCAAGGTCTTTTGGGGGTTTCAAGTAGTTTCTCTGAGCAGTGTACACTCTGACCTGAGGAGCAATCAGCACAGAGGTCCAATACTAGAATATTGGCAGGTTTCCTAAACCTTTCCATTCATGAATAGCATTTGTTTTTAGTACGGTGGGATTTAAAGTAGCAAAACTGATCTTATTTTCCCTCCATCCTGTGCGGTCCTCATTCTGGGACAAAACCTTGAAAGAGCATCAGAGGGTCCATAATCAAAATCAGTTAAAGGTCTGACTTTCAGCAGTTTTTCCTTTACTTTGACCGCTAAGGTCCCACCATTTCTGCATGGTGTTACTGGACCAGGATGCTGCAGAACAAAACATGGTTCCTGCTCATTTTTCTTTTCTTTATAAAACTTAAATAACCATAGTAAATAGACACGACCCGAGTACTGAGCATTATTATAATGAATTATAATTATTATTATTATGAATATAGGAGAGATTGCATTCTTATTCCTAATAACCTAATCCATAAATCTTTGCCTCAGCAATCACTAAATGTATGCAAAGATAAATACTCATGTTAACTAAAATAGTTTCAAGAGTTCAATCATAACTAGACCTTAGTTATTTACCATTTATGATATTTTGTCTTCCTTAATGTTTTTTATAACCTTCACTTTGGATGGATATTATTTAAAGCCAATGATCTCATTCTTGTTTTGTTTAATTTAATTTCACATGTATTCTTTGTCTTTTTCTCCAGTCATCAATACCAATAATTATAATAGATCTTTCTTTCTCCCCCGGTCTTTCTGTCCATCTGTTTGTTTTTTACTCAGCCATATCAACACAGATAGCTTCCTGGTCGTAGACGCTGTAGGAACAATGAACAGTGATGTGCAGTGAGCTGATGAAGAGGAGAAGAACAGGAGGAAGATGACAGCAGGAAGTTAAGCAAAGGGAGGAATAAAAAAGGAGGACGATGGTGGGAGGAGGAGCAGCCTCATGTTTGGCTGCAGGTGCGTTTGATTGGCAGGCAGGTCCGGCCAATTGAGACGAACTAACGGAGCGGGACGTGGTCACCGGGGCGACCAAGAGTGGAGCCATCAGAGCTGTCAATCAAAAAAAGTGTGTGTGTCAATCTGTGTGTGTGTGCACAAATTTTAGTACTGCTGTGAGGACCATTCTGTCTGGACCTCACTCTGGGACAAAACCTCCCAAGAGCATCAGAGGACCCATGATCAGAATCAGTTAAAGGTCTTCATGTCGGCAGGATAGGGAGCATGTGTGTGTGTTTGTGTGTGTCTGTCTGTTTGGGGGGGTTGATTCTGTCAAGAATGACTCTTGGAGCATGGCTTCCTCTCCCACAATGCATCACTCCCCTCAGTATCAGTTCTCACCTGTCAATCACATGTCATTCATAACTGATGTACACTGTTATTCTATCTTTCTGAGGACCCTGTCATTAACATAAAAAAAACTCTGCAAACCCAAACCAGGCTAAACTAGAACCTAAAACCAACACTGGAAAACTTAAGGAAGGATTCACTTAAAATGCCTGATTTTTAAAGTGTCCCTTCTTGTTTCATGGTCCTATTTTTACCCATGTAACCAAAACACACAAAACAAAGATTATCACACAACCTGTGTTCATGCTATTACTTCACAGTAAAGTCTATCCAAAAACAACATTTCATGACTCTTCATATTCAGTATTCAGAGTTTTTAAAACTGAAATTCATTAGAAAAAACAAGACCTCTGCTTAAAAGTTGTACAAAGCAACTTGTGTTGCATTTGGATTGATGGGACTCAATTAAGTTGCAAAATTAATCTCTGGTGTCTAAATTGAAAAGGCTGGACGTTTGCACCACATCGTATTTCATGTGAGTGTGAAATTAACTGTAGTTCTGTTTCATCCACACAAATCATTCAGTCATACTATGCTGTCCTAGATGCCTGCATAAAAATGCTGTGAAACTCTCTGTTATCTTATAACATTAATATTAGTTAATCTGGTCACTAAACACAACGGTGAGTTGAAGTGTTTTTCTATCTATCATTTTAAAACTGGGTTAAACAAAAAACATGTTGCTGAGCTGATAATGATTAAAATGTCCAAACTCGCTTCCATTTTCTGTGACCACCCAGAAAGGTCATGTACTTGGTGCCATTATAGATATTAAGCATTTAACAGTGAATGGACGTTGAGGTGCTAATGCACCAAACCTTTCCTGCCAACTACCATCAAACAGAAGAAGCAGAAAAACAGAGAGAGTACGAGTTCAGGCTCCATATCGTTCACAGTTCGTACCAATCAACTGTTCAAAAACTACTGCACTGCAAAAAATGGTACGCAGGTCAATTTTTATACAAAAACAGTGTATATTTTTTAAAATAGATAAAAAAAAATCACCTATTTCTGAATGGAAACACCTTAGATGGAAAAAAAACTGCTCAGAGACATAAAAACCAACAATACAGACGCAAACAGCAATTTTCTTACAAGAACCATGAATCTAGCAGTGAAACAGAAACGCATGTTTCCTCCCATGACACACACACAAACAAACATGATGGTAATTAGTGTCTTGTTTTTCACCCATTAAACAAATCAACCAATCAACTCAATCTGCATCGCTCATGACCTCGTTAAGAGGCAACAGATTAAATCATCAGAGACAAACACACAAACAATGTGAAAGACCGACTAACAGCAGGTCCAAGTTCATCTTTTTGCTTTCAGTAAAATAAATCAAGCAAACAATTCAAATTACTATCTAAATAGTTGAAGAATCCTAATTTAGGCATTTAAAAAAATCAGTAAAAAGATTTTTTTAAAGTTTTACAGATTTAGGTCATTTCAATTACAAAGATCACTCTGATCCTTAATTGATTTTTTAGAATTACAGTTTTTTTTTTTTTTTTTAGGATAATGATCAATTATAAGTTGTGAAAAAGATGCAGCATTGAACTAAATACCAGATTGACAAGTTTGGGTAAAGCTGGTTACAAACATTGAGCCGGTCGGTGAAAACCCAACCATCAGTTTTTTTGTTGTTGTGTTTTGATAATCAACAAATTAGTGCATGTAGATCTGTTGGTTATCAGGTAATTTACAAACAACACAGGTGCAGCTGGATTGTTGTACAAGCACAGGAATAATTCTTCATTTTAATGACATCCTAATTTCTCATTGTCACGGTTCAGGACCATGGACAGAACACCAGCATTAGTTAATTACCAAGTCATTAAAGGCTAATGAGCTTTGATATTAAGACCACCAGAAATGTTTTGCACCGAATAAATAAACTGTTGGGGATATTGTTACTTTAGCTGAAAAAATAAAGGTATGAGTATCTAATCACTGTAGAAATAGATGGAAAACACCCCGTAGATCCTGCTGCTAATTATGCAGGAAATAAATTAACTGGTTGGATGAAAGAAAAATATTTTTTAAGTCGGCTAGTTCAGACAATTAGGAATGTTTTAATGGAATCAAGCTAAAAAATTTTATAATATAAAATCTCTAAGAAGTTTATCAATTTCTGCAGGATCAACTCAGCTTCAGTTCAATGTGGCTTGCTAATAGGGATGGGTAATTCTTGTACCATACATGATTAATGTGATTTGTTTTTAATCATCAAAGGGAATTTGATTGATTGTAACAATAGTAAACTATTTGATGATCTTGAACCCTAAAAACTAAAGGTGTTGTCTGGACTCTTCTTGTACCCTTGTAATTCTTATTACAGCGGCAAAAGAAAAAAAAATCTGCATCTTTAGAAAAGATGAATGAATGCAATTATTTTAAGCCATTGAACAACAAACTAATAAAAGCTCTTTATGTTACAGAGTCTGGAAGAGCAATAATTATATTTGTGGGGCTTTTTACTGCAGTAAAATACTTTTCATCATTGCTTCTATAATGACTGTAACAAATACAACAAAGTATGGTAAAGTGTTGCATCCATATCACCCATCCCTTCTTGCCAATTTTTGTTCTGCTCACTTCTTTAGCAAAACATTTTCTGGTTTTGCTTAAGAGCTCCGCTCCTTAAAATGAACACTTTTATGTTTTCCTTCATTTCAGTCATTTGATTAGACAGTTTGGGCTAAGCTTGAGTCGAGAGACTCACTTCTGATCGACTCAAGAACATTTTGGAATAGGAAGCAGATCGAGTTTCTCTTCCTGCACAATAAAACCAAAGCGGACCATCGGCCTTCCACCTCCGTCCAGCTATGAGGCATCTATAAGATGCAAAGGCAAACATTTTCTACCTGATCTCACTGGTTAAAAGGAGCGTTGGAAACTTTAGGCTATGTGCCCATTGAAAATGTTTTTTGTTTGTGATGCTAGCACCTATACATACGACTAAAGACTCTCAAATTCTGCCATTTGGAAGAACCCAAGTTGGAAGTCCAGCCTGGTTCCTGCAAGATGCGCATGTGCAAAAGAAAAACTCCTCCCTCTCTTCTGGTTCTAGATTGCACATGATAAGAAATGCAGCTGCCTACTTTTCTGAAGAAATCACAGACGCCCGTGGAATCAAAGATGAAACGTTGAGTATTTCCTTCTCTTGTCATTTCCTCTCATTCAGTAATTATTCACAACAAAAATAAAGTTTTAGTCCCAGAGAAATTTCACTCAGATTTGAGTTGCTGTGCAGCATGTTTATCATCAGTGTGTGCGGCACAAAGACAGTGTGCGTCTCGTCCAGCCTCTGTATGTTGTTAAGGCAGGAAACATCTGTCAGAGCTGCTTCTGTTGGTAATATGAGCTACCAAATCTTAGCGAGCGCGATCAGCAACTGTTGAATCCTCAACACACACGCAGAAACCCACATGCAGCGGCAGATGGGAGTGAGCACAAGCTCGTCCCTCAGCTCTTGTCATCAGAGTCTCACCTCACCTGCTGCCATCTGTGTGCTACATGCTAAGTATATGTGCTCTTTCTTGTAAGCGATTCTGCTGAACATGTTTCTGCCTCTGAAGAAAGCAGGTGTGCTTCCATCAACCTGCCTGTATTTTCCCCAAATCAGAAACTCGAACTGCGAAAACTTTTTTCAAATATTACAAAAAGGTTTTCCAAAGAGGATTGTAACTGAAGACACATAAAAAATGATCAAAGCCGAACAAGTCGCTCCTGCTCGCTGCCTCTTCAGAGGTTTGTGTTTTTAAGTTTTTATTTTTAATGCACTTCTTCTAGACTCCCCTTCTCTGCCTCAGTTTTAAAAATATCAAGGTGCTGAAGCAGAAAAGGATGTAATTTACACTCGTCTGACAGAAGATATGATTTAAATCAAAAGTAAACAATATCAACTGTTCAGCTCTCAACAAGAAACAAGAAGATCCATGAGTGGATTTCAGAGCGTCTCTGTTCAGCAGATCTTCGTACAACAACATTTTCAACATGGAATATGGAAAAAAAAAAAAAAGAGTAATGAACAATAAAGTTTTTTTGTTTTCCACTCAGGAGTAACAGCAGATGTATTTGTATTATACCATGAGATGATGAACACAGCAGAGGAGGAAACAGTCATACAAGTCTCCCCAGTGGTTTGATTGCTTCAATCTCTGCCGTCTCACAGCTTGTTTTAGCAATTATGTTTAACAAATTCATAGAAAATAAAAATGAAAATAAAAGGATTGATCTATAGATGGGATTGAGATGAGATGGTATCGTTTATTTGTAAAGAAGTCAGGATGCTTTTAATCAGCTGCAGCAGATAACGTCCAGGCATTTATTAACATCAAACTTGGGAAGCACCAGGAAGGAACCCGCTGTATAGTTGTCAAATGGAAAGTTGTAACTTTCTGCTCTCCGACAGTGAAGAAATGATTCCTCCTGATCTTACAACCATCTCTAAAATGATCTCAAAAGCATACGAGACAAAACTCGGAGCTGAAATCATGATAAAGTCAAATAATTAGTTTGATTAAGGTTAAGGAGATAAACATTATAATGAAAATAAACAAGTTTCATCCAGATAAAACATGATGCAGCCATCTTTGTGAATAGACTCCTCCCACCGTCCAGCCTATACCACATATCTATAGAGTAATTTAACTTTTCTGGTCTTCTAACAGAGGTGAGCTAAACACAGACCTGCCCCCCCCCCCAACACATGCAGACGAAATGAGTGACGGCTGCATTTTTTTACACTGAGGTAACTAATGTTTCCACTTCAGTTTAAGCTCAACTTAAACACCGTTTACTAATACATCAGTTGCTAATTAGACTCATTATCTAGTACTTTAAACACCAAGTACCTAATCAAAATACTTAGCCCAGTGATACAAACCTGAAAACTGCAGTCTGGAACAGTAAAGGTATTTAAATGTCAAAGTTTATGACAAGAAAAAAAACTAGAAGTTGAAAGACTGAACAAGTATGGAAAACATGAAGGAGCCGGTTTTTCTTTCTAAAACACTGCAGGCCATGAGGCCTGGTGTCCTGCACCTTTTAGGTGCCTCAGTCAACATAACCAAATCACATTATTAAGTCGTTAGCAGAGCGCTTTTGAACCTGAGTGGGTGACGAGGTGATTCAGTACTTTAATTCAGGTGTGTCAGACTTGGACATCAGAAAGCTGCAGAAGGCAGGTCACTCAGGAGTTTGACACCCCTGCTATAAAAAGAAAGCATCAGCATGACTGAAGTTTGCAGAGAGGCAACAGCACAGATGTGTGGTCATAATCAAACTCAGTACAAACACCACAGCATCTGTCAACCACGATGATGGAGGAGTGAGAATACAGGCGGCTTTGCAGCCTCAGGACACGGACATCCTGCAGTCACTGCAGAGTCGAAAGAATACCTGGAAATTCTTATTGTTATATTTATTTAAAGGTAAAGTAAGTATTAGAATTATCTTCATTGCCATCATGCACAAACATAATCAAATATAGTTTGGGGCATCACAGATTTAACAGAATAAAGGAATAAAAAATGAAATTGATCTTTTTTTCAGTGGGGTTGGAATTAGAGCAGTTTTAAAGTTAAGAGTTAATGTCAGATATTAGAACATAAATATATAGTGTTATATTCCATTTTTCCTGCCCTATTTTTCTACAAATCAGATTATCTCCTGATGAAATAACTTGTTTATCTTGTTATCTAACTAAAGAAATGCTAAATCGTGACTGTGAGTCAAATCTTTCTCTAAGCAGACAAACTGCTATTTTCTGAATCTGGATTTTGGCTGAGCATCGCCATCAGGAATCTGTCAACAGGCTGGACTAGTGTGGTCACAGCTTTTAGAAAATGTTCTCGATAGGATGATTTTACAAATGAATCCTTTGCTATGCAGAAAGACGTCCTCCGACTACAGAGGAGGGTTTGATCTGGGGACAGTCGGACTGGATTAAAGCGGCTCTGCTCTGATCCAGGATCAGCTCAAAATGTCTGTTATTTGTTCGTGTAGAAACAAAGACTTCAGTGAGTGTCAGAAGAAAAATGTGGAGACGGTCTGACCTTGGCAGGGGGTGGGGGTGTCGTGGTTCAGTGATTAATGTAGAAGGGGGGGTCCTGAAAGGCTGTAGCCGTCCTTTCTTGTTAATTATCCTCCTGTTAATAAGACAGGCCTCACCTGCTGAGAGGGCGGAGTCTAACTGGGTCACAGGTGTTTGCTTTAGAACAACGATTCTGTGAACCTGCTGCCTGCATATGTTTGATATCAAAGAGCAGATCAGTTGATTCACCTCACGCTGCGATTAAGAGACAAACAAATAAACTTTAAAAAAAAAAAGTTTAAAAATCTGTGAAAGTTTCCTCTGTTGAGGTAAAGTAATCTTCTATCAATGAAACCAGAACAAAGCCAAATCTGCTCTTTGATGTTCTGTTGGGGCTTTATTTTAATCCCTCAAATCAATGGTTACAGAAAACAGGATGAACCACCCATTACCTGGATTCTGGCTGCTGTTCTTTTGATGCTCATTAACCAGATTTTCCTTTAAATTTTGGAGTGAAATAAATAACATCCAAACAGGACAAAACCTGCTTACCTTATTTTTTATTGCAAGCTAAACAGACAAACATCAAATCACAATATCCGATTAGAAATTTTTGAAAGAAAATGGCCCCAAATGATGTTTTTTTTTTTTTTTTTTTTGATAAACAAAAAATAGAATTTTTTATTTGTATATTTACTGTTTTTATTTTATTTTATAATATTTTATTTTTTCCTATTTTTTCCATTTTTATTTTTTATTTTTTTGCTGTCCGTCCACGAAAGATATTAATTGTAAAACACTTCGTAAAATGTTTTTATTAGATTAATATTTTCTTTAATAGAAATAAATCAACTATATTTCTAATAAACAGAAATTAGCTGACTGCCATCAGAACAAATATTTTCTGATTATGTGTATATGCTTAAGATAAAAAATAAAAAAACTCAACATTGTATTTAGGCTTATTTTTTATCATTAATTTCTTATTATTTTATTTAAAATTATTAAAATATGGAATTGTTTTCATATTATGATTTTTTCTATAAATGGGAATTCTTATACATAAAAATATTTTCCATATAAAAAACATATATACATATAAATAGATACATATGTAAATCATTTGCAGTGTCTCAGTTTGAGTGAATTTTTGTCCAGTAATATTTTGTTTTTAATCATTCAGCACATTAAACTATAGCTAAATTTTTATTATTGACTTAGAAAGTGGAGTAAAAACAAACCTAAGTGGATGAAAGCTGAGCTAAAGTCCAACTGTGGGTAAAATTAGAGTTTTCTGCTTTTAGAGCAAAACTCTCTGTCCACTCAGGGAATTCTGGGAATGATGGCAGCTATTGTTGACGGCAGCGTGTGATTGGTGGAGCATGTCTGCCGCTGACAGCCGGGACAAAGACTAGGGGGGGGGGGTTCATGGCCGTCCAAGTAGAACTAATCCACCCTCTTCCTCAACCCCAGGACTCCGCCGTCTTCTTAAACCCCTCGGACTCCCTCCTCTGACCCCTCTGATGGTGCTGTGGGGCAGCGGGGTCACAAAGAAGACCTGAACCCAGATTCCACAGAAAAACCTGAAATGTTGCTTCGGAGAATCTGTTTTTATCCTTACTAGCTGCTAAACTCCCACCCCAACAACTGATTCAGGATTTTTTGGGGGAGATATTTCAGGATTTTTCTCATCTCTTCTCAAAACAATTTATACCAATTATGATTTTAAAAAAGTGAGTAATCTTTCATTTAATGTTAGCAGTTCAATCACATTTATACAGAATATAATCTAAAGGAGTGATGTGATTTCTGGTGGGTAAATAATTCTAAAACCTTTTCATTCATTTTATTATAACATTTCTTCATTTAATTTTTATTTGTTAAGTCATTTTTTCTTTCCAATCTCTTTAAGTTAATTTATGTTTTTAAAGATTTTAACGTAAAAATCTGAATTAAGCGCCTTAAGTTCTGCTGGAAGAATATGGCAGGAATCAGCTAAATAAACATGATTAATACTAAGACAAAATATTGCATTTATTCTCTCCACTATCATCTAATCTATAATGTTAAGCTCAGCGTTGATGTGATTATTCTCTAAGGTAATGCTAAGTGTAAAAAACATAAAAATAATACAATCAGTGCAGTTCTTGGTTTCTTTTCTTTCGTTTTTATGAACATCAGCAGCAGCTAATGTTCTTCATACAAACAAAAAAGTTATTCTAACGAATATGGCATTTCTCACGTTTTACCATTTTTTGTTTTTATTTTTTGGGGGGGGTATCAACAGTTCAAATTTTAAGTTTGCGTTTGCATAAAGCAGATTCCAAATCATTTACTATTCAATTTACACCATTTAATTTCAAGTAAATCGTCTGATAAACATCAAAGTTTCACCAATCAAAACGATGTTGTCGGTACGTTTCTGTTTTAACTTTCCTTAATTGTCTCCAGTGAATGGTGCTCGAATAAAAACATCCAGTTCCTTTAGAAAACCTTAAGATTTAGAACATTTTGAACAACTTTCTTTAATATTTGCCTTAAACCTTAAAATTTCAGCTGTTTCATTAGAAGACAAAGTTAACTAAGTTAATTTATAAAACCAATTTAATAAAGATTTTTTGGTTTAGATTCCAAATGAAAATTGAGCAGAATTTGCTAAAACTAGTTTGAATCCAACTTTGGATTTTTTTTGTTTCCTCAGGACTGAGATGTTGGAGCGTGTTAGACAGCAGCCCGTCCAGTTTAGCTGGATTTCATTATTTTGAGACATGAATAATAACTTCTGCATGTGTGCAGATCCATTGAAGTCCGTCCATCAGATCATTATTCTTTGTGTCCCGCTCCCCACATGTAAGAGCCTGTTCCTCTGGAACCAAAACAGCAGCCGAGTCTTTGTGTTTGAACAGTTGATTTAGGTTAATGTTGATGATAAAAAGCGCAAACAGAGAAAGCACAGTCTGCTGCAGCGGCTGATCGGATTTTCCAAAAATAAGGTGTCACTCTGCACACGCTCAGTGGGTCTCTGCAGAGCTGTAAGGTTTCAGGTTTCACGCTCCAGAGTGCAGCAAATCAAACGCAGCCTGACCTCCGACCTTTACCGCCTCCATGCGCTATCATTCCCCATCAGACAGAGAAGCCTTCACACTCCTCCGCGGGAATAACGTCAATAATCTGACAGAAAATGTGACGTTTATTTGTTCATGAATATCCTTGTCCTGATTCCTTAACAAGCTTGTTTCTAACATTACCTACTTTTCTTTGTTTGGTCATTTTCACATCGTTCTTGACTTTATGGGTTTGGAAAAAGCAGCTGAGAAAAAGGGGGAGTATAAGTTCTTAAAAATGTCAGACTGCACCTTTAAAAAAATATTAATCTATTAGAGAAGAAAAACTGAACAAAAACAGAAAAATTTTATACCAGTTTAGGAAATATCACTGAGACGTTAGAAACATATTTTCATTTAGGTTGAAGTGTCTTTTTTAAAACGCTTTAATACACATTTCTTTTTGACGAGGTGAAACCCCCCCCCCCAATTAAATAAAGCAAAATAAAAAGTCCATAATTCTTTATTACATTAAGGTTATCAAAATGTATTTGAATCACTTTAATGATTCAATCATGGATAAAACATTAGAAATTCTTGTTCTTGGTGGAAATCTAGCAAAAGAAAACCGCTGAAAAAAAGTTAGGAAAGAGAAGAATGCAGAATAAAATACCGAATGATACAAGTCTCCCGACCCAATCTCTGAAAAAACAAAGTAATTTGAGAAAGTTGTGCATGTTGCTACATTTTAAACAGCTTTTTCGTTTAATAAATTTTCTCTGAATACAAAGTAAAACTTTCTGGTGAACACGTCTAAATGGGACGGGTTAATGTGCTCCTATTTTCTCTTAATTAAAACAAAGCCATTTGTAATGTCCAGAATGTTTGCTGCTAAAAGCTGAGATTAAAAGATCAGCTTCGCATTTCGCCTCGACAAAGAGAAGTCTTAAAACCAACAGCTGAATGAAGTGTGCTCTGAAAGTGAGCAGCAGCTGTTTTAAAAGCCTACAGACACTCATTCAGTCCTGGAAGTCAAGGTTACAGTGGATGAAAACCAGTTAACTGTAAGTTTCCAGTCCTATAAAGACCATGAGATACTCAAACACTGTTGCATCAGTGATGACAGATGATAACAAGGTTACGTTTTCAACTGTCTTCCTTTTGCACAATTCTCTTTTACAGTAACTGGCTCATCTCAATCTGGATGCTTGGAAAATAAAAAGGTCAGATCATCAAAAAGTTGAACTAAAGCTTAATTATGATGCTGGGGATGTTTACTGCTCTGGACGGTTCCTTTTCTCACTTTGTGAATCTGCATGTTTCCAATTTTGTTTGTTATTTTGCTTCCTGTACACCTGAATTGAAAGGCATTGCTATTCTAATTAGAATTATTTCCTGTTTTAGTTGACTACGGACAGGATTTCTATTTGTACCTGTCAACTGTGTTTCTTTTTATTTGAAATCTTATTTAACATTTAATCTTAACTGTTTTTAAACCAGTCAACCTGTCGTAGCCTAAGCAGGGCTTGGACCTTGCTTTAGCTAGAGGACCTATGGACAGGATTAGCGTTTCTTTTACTGGTCACTATGCTTTTTGGTCCGTTCCTAAGCTGCACATTATGAAATGACACCTGGTCGGTGTGGTTGGTATGAAATCCATTTTGTTTTCCCCTTAACCAAAAGAATCCAAAGTGTGAATTTACAAACAGGCAAAGACCCTTTTTAAAGTCTGCATCATCGTTCATTACAATCCGTTTACTATGATCTATAAAATTATTTAAAAAAGAAAAAAAAAATAGTGCCACAACAAAAGTTGTTTTTAGTAAAAACAAAAAAAAAAAACAACAGTTAGTTTTACAGTAAATAATGTAAAAATGGCAGAAATTGTGTATCTTTGTTTTCTCTCCCTGGACTGCAAAAAACAAAAGATATCGATCGGTTTCTGCAGCATCACATCCTCTAAAAAATGAGTTTAGCGTTGTTATGTTGCCTGATGGCTATTGTTTATAACTGCTGTAAAGATAACTGTATGAACTCGTGGGAGTTCTGCTTTTGGGTTATGTGAAGTGTGAAATGTTTTGATTAGAGAGAAATTTCCTCTTGTTCATGCAGCAGATTAAAGGCTGCTACATATTTCACGAAGGTCGAGATATTTCTTCTTGTTCCTGAGGTCCAAGAATGTGAAAGCAATTTGTTTTGCCACATAATAATATTCATCCTTCATGAGAAGCTGAGCTGCAGAATCTGCCCCTCTAGAAATCACTGAATTATCACTTTCATAATTTATAGAGGAAAAGTTGCAAGAGTTAAACTACATGACTGTGGGTTAAGTTCGCTGATACGTACCCATGTCCGATTTTACAAACATGTCCACCTAAATCCTGTCCAATCACAGTCTGACACCCAAAGAGAAAACGTTCTGCTCAGAAGTCTGGAGAACAAGCAGCCAAACGCCTCAGTATAGCATCAAGAGAATAAAATGATGTTATTCGATGCGGGAATGAGAAAAAAAACGTCTGTTCTCATGGTATATTTAACAGCAGTAAAAGAACACATTCCAGAAGTCTTTAGAGAAGTTAGAAAGAGGCTGAACGATAAAGAGATAACTTTTTTCAACCAATAGTGCGATCATGATTTTCCTTCGCACAAACCACATGTATGTAGATGTGTTACTTCAAGGTTTTATTGTTTTCATGACCATAAAAGCCACTTTGTCCAGACTAGCTCTACAGTCGTACACGGCTCTGTGAGCCAACTGCACAACTTTCTTCCCCTCTGTGAGCGAAATCAAGATCCTAAGCAAGTTGAAAATTGTGTTTATATATTCCCATGTTAGGAAGTTTTGGTTCTGAATATTTTCTCATTGCCTGACTGATTACCCAATCATATTTTGGGGGGATTTGGTGCTATAATAAATGAGTAATTAAATATTAAGGGCTAATTCCCTTCTTCAGCTGCATATTGCATTTTGTGGCAGAGCTTTAACTAATAATGTGGGTAAAGGTTAAAGCTTGTGAAAAGCCATAAGAGAAAGACTAGAAACTAAGATCTGCCCTTGGTTTGAATCTTGCCCTTTAAAATATGGCCAGATATCTTCTTTAACCTTCCATTACCTTTAAAAAAAAACATCTACCACTTAATGTGGGTCCAGGTGAAATGGGATCTAAACCCAGTGTTGAACTTGTTGGCTCACAACCCACTGGGTAAAAGTCCCTGTGGATAAATCCACGTCTCTTGTTCTGTTTTCTGACTGTCGGCTGTGGTGGCGTCCCATCAGAAATCACTCACCAAAACAAGCTCACATCTGGGAATCTAAAACTCCCAGTAAGGCCAGGCTCACAGGACAGATCCAGCTGCTGCACCCACACTTTGTTAGCCAAATCTCGACTGTTTTCTCAAGTTTCCTTTGCAGGATTCAGGTCTGCAGTCACTTTCAGTGGGAACAATGTGTCCTCTCGCTAACCCTCCTACGTCAGTGGGTGTGGGCGGGTCCGGCGATTGGTCATGGCCTTGGTGTCATCGCCCCGGCCCCTTCTACACGGCGGAGGGCTGAGAACCCAACAGAAACAAACATGTTCGGTTCAGCAGGTCTGGGCCTCCTGCTGATCACCCAAATGGATGAGGGTGTAATTTCCATTAATTTGTTCAGCAGCTCCCCTAAGTGTCCCCCACCCGTCTGCCCACGTCCACGCTGTGTTTAATGAAACCTGAGGCCCCTCGCTTTCAGCTGCTACCATGAACACTCTCTGATCCTCCTTGTCGTCATGTTTCTTGGGGGAGATCAGGAATTCTCGGTCTGATCCAGGGACCAGACCCGTTAAACAACTCTTCTTACATCTGCAAGGAGTCTGTCAGCTCCAGGGACCCTGTAGCCAAGGCTGCTCCTGTTTTCTGTCTTCACCTAAAAGTTGAAGATAGAAACATGTGGACAAAATCCAGCTGAAGCTGACTGCTTTATTTTCTGTTGAGATCCAAAACATTTAAACCAGTTCTGAAGACAAATGTGTGTCGGGTCTATGTTCAAGAGGAAAAGAAACCTTCAGAACTGAAGTGAATTCAAATAAAACCTAACGATCTCCACTGATATGTGAAGACAAAACATGAAACCTGCTGAAACCTAAACCAGGAGGTCTGGCCTTTAACCTGTTAGGGAAAAACAAAGCCTTCAGCTCTCAAGACGGGACAGGATGGCATTGACAAATATTATACAGGATGTAAGAATACATGGTGTTTGTGTCCCAAAAGGTCCATAGATGTCAGGTAATTATTTCTGCAATTTACTGTTTAAAGCAAGAATAAAAATGTTTTATAAGAGAAAGGAGAATTAAGGGGGTGAAGTCATTTGAGAAAAGACAAGCAGATGTTTCCTATAAGCAACTTTTTTACTTAGTCCTTGTTAGGAAACAGAGTATTTTATTTCTTATAGCAGATAGAAAAACTTCCTGATATCTGTGGTTTGCTTTTGCAATGAAACCAAAGCAGAAAGGAAGGCACAGTTATTTATTTGTCAAGTCTTATCATAACACAGACTTTTACAAACTATATTGCACATAAAAAGGTTTTCCCCCAATATTCAGCAGGCCTAGTTTGGACTGATTTCACTGAGATGGATTTATAAATTTAAACTGGACTGAACCAGGTGTCCCTTTTAAGTTTTTTTCTGTCCTAATATAATTCAAGGTGATAAAATGTAGTCAGAGTCTTGAAACACTATGATTCAAGCTACAAAAGAAGTAATAAATACACAGAAACACATTTTATTTTTAATTGCAATTATACAAAAAAATTCAAGGATCATTTTTCTACTTTCCACTTGATTTTAGTTATGGACCAACTAAATCCACAATGTTATGGAACATGATGAAAAGTCTTTTTTAAAGTCTTTGGTTTTGCAGGATCCCTTCCCCTTGGTTGAGCAGGATGCTACAGTAGATAATATTGTATTGAGAGGCTAACTTTGCAGCAATCCCTCGTACAGAACATGCATGGAGCAATAAAGATTAACACTTTCCTTTAATAGAAAGAAACCTGGTTGGATGGTAGAATCCATCTGCCAATGGGGGGGGTTGAGAAGGTTGAGCCTACAGAGAAACAAATTTATTTCACATCCAATGGGATTTTATGTTCCTAAATATTTTATTTCCTAAATATAAAATCAAAGCAAAAAATGTAATTAAACCTTAAACACAGATTAGCGAATCTTCTCCAGAATCAACAAGCTTTTAATTTCTAAATCATACAAACAATAAAGATCATTACCAACAAGCGAATCAACAAGCACCATATTTTCATGACCTGTTAAAAGCTCCGCCTCCTCTGCTTCTGAATGAAGGGACCTCCAGGACCCCCGCCCGGTCTTATCAGCACCCTGACACTGCCTGGATTACACGGCCCCAGTGTCTGCTGGGAGTTCTGCTAATCTGACCGCTCATTAATATTGAACAGAAATCCTGCCAGGAGACACAGACACAGAAGGGAAGGCTGCTGTGGTGGGTTCTGGTTGGCAGAGAGCCACCGTTGTTGTCTTTTGGCCCCTAAGAACGGCCAATCAGCTGCTTCCTTTCACCAAGTGGCTACAAAATCTGTCAGCCAGAGCGAAGGGATAAAGACGGCAACAATAAAAAAGTGACGGTGTAGCTGACCACAGACTGACCCGACTGTTTGCAGCCGTTGCGACTTCCATCTCCAACAGAAAGCTTTCAATACGAATCGTCCATAACATCAGTATCATAAATTAGCTCATCTTAAGCTGTATTTTGTTGCCTCTTTAGCAACAAAGAAATGTAAATTAAAGTAAAACCTACCATCAGATCTGACAGTATGACCAACGGCGAGACAAGAAAAATTATCTCACAGTAATAAGAAAGAGCCCTAAAGAGACGAGAGACGAGAGACAGAGAGAGAGATAGAGAGAGACAGAGAGAGACAGAGAGAGAGACAGAGAGAGAGAGACAGAGACGAGAGACAGAGAGAGACAGAGACAGAGACAGAGAGAGACAGAGAGAGAGACAGAGAGAGACAGAGAGAGAGAGAGAGAGACAGAGAGAGAGAGAGAGACAGAGAGACAGAGAGAGACAGAGAGAGAGAGAGAGAGACAGAGAGAGAGA
>JAUZNJ010095461.1:0-21887 GCA_034780135.1 Jordanella pulchra
TGAATGGAGTCTGGTGCGCTACTGCTTGGGTGGAAAGAAAACCAGCAGCCACACGGCCCTTTCTGGAACCAGTTTGACACCTGTGGCCTATTGGATCAAATGGAATTTGGTGTACAAAACATTTTTCATGTAGTATGGTTAAGCAGTGAAATCTAACGAGGAAATGACTGCAGCATGGTCTTTTTTTATTGAATAGGAATTAAGCTGGTAAGGAAGAAATTGTTTGGTATGGTGATGAATAGGGATACTAAATAACAAATAAGATCCTTCTGATTGGTGTCATTGACATTATGAAATACATATGAAAACCTGTCATTTAAAATTTGCTAAATGTGAAATAAAAATAAGTGACCTGCTGCGCCACCTAGGGACCTTACAGAAAACGTTGCCACTATAAGCTGCACCGCTGTAATTAAGATTGTCATAGGACATCTGATCCTTTTGGAAGGGGGAGGAGAAACAAAAAAAATTATTTTTTTGCCAAAATTGTTAAAATAACGTCGGTCTGCCATTGAATTTTAAAAAGGGGTGTCCCTTAAATTATGCAGGTCTGTTGACCCCACAAAATAAATTGGGAATACTAAAGATATATAAGTTTTATTTTCAGTGTTTTATTGTAAATTGGTAAAATTTTAACCTTTATTCTTTTTTGTTTTTATCTTTTTGTGAGTGTTAGTATCGACGTGTTTTGCCTCCACCTGCTGCAGAGATTACTGCTGCACTTTTTTTTTTTTTGTAGAGGGTTGTATTCTAAACTGAATACATTTTTATATATCTTTTTTTCCTTAGACAGGTGGTCTCTAGTATTTGGTGGTATTAAACAGAACAGTTTCTCCCTTTGAGTAATATTGCGTTTTTGAGGCATAAACCATGCATGACTGTGTTCCCTTTTGTAGTTTACAAACCACTGCTCAGTTCCACTATGACAAATCCCTTTTAGTTAGATAGGATTGTCTAAGCTTCACCAAGTACAATAGTCTGCTCCATTACTAGAAATGAATGGATGCATGGCAGTGGACAGCTGAAGTGCCGTTTTTGCAGGAACCTTACAGCCTAGTCTGTTGATCACCAGAACCATCCCTGGACTAGTGGAACACAAGCAGAAACCCCAGTTCAGGAGGCCTAAAGCTATAAAGTCTGCTTTCCCAGATGATCCCTTAAGGGACTCTTCAGATTTAATCTGCATCATTTTGCTTTTATAAAATGAGAAAATGACTTTGCCAAAGTCTTGTTCCCCAGGTCAGCAAATATTAAAATCAGCAAAGTAAATACAGGGAGGAACCTGCCATTTTTCTTTTAGCTTAGCATTGCTCACTGTGAAATCTGGCCAAACCAGCCGGTCTGATTCCTGACAGCTTGGCCTGTTCTGACAGGCTCTGCTCGATGGGGCAAAACATTTTCTGCTTCACCTGAACGTTCTTGTCAAGTGGAATCAGAAATTAATATATGGTAGCTGCTTTTTACTTGCTTGATATTGTTTCTTCTCTTCTGGCTGGGTGTTTGCTTGCTTCGTCTGACCTGTTTTTTTTATATAAAGCTGATAGATGTTCTGTGGGTTTATTTTTTTTTCTAACGGATCTAGCTGATGAGCTTTATCCTCACCCTGTTAACATAAGGGATGTTTACCAGACTCTAAAATAATGTGCACATAGCTAGGAGCACATATTGTCCCATTGTAAACCCCCCCCCCCCTCCTCTTATTACCTTTTTTTCCATTTTATTTACGTATGACTTATCGACATGGAGATAAAATGTGATTTGCTGTTTCCCGTTTGCATAAGATGAAATGCCGTTGTGAAGCGATATTGGGTTTTTGTTTTGTAAGGGAACAGAACCTGTAGTAGCTGCTTCGTTTGTTTTTTCACTTCTGCTTTATTTTCAGCTGCATTTTATGGTTTCTGTCAGCTGATAATTCTTTCATTCTGTTATCCTTTTATTTGCTTAAAGTTGTGTTTTCTCTCCCTCTAGCCTTGGGGGCGGCCTATGGCACAGCTAAGAGCGGTACAGGTATCGCTGCCATGTCTGTGATGAGGCCGGAGCTCATCATGAAGTCAATTATCCCTGTGGTCATGGCTGGTATCATAGCCATCTACGGCCTTGTAGTAGCAGTGCTGATTGCCAACAACATCGCACCAAACATCACTCTATTCAAGTAAGTTTAGCTAGGCACTTTTGTTTTACATTAACAGAAAAAAAAAAATGTTATCTCGTTATATCGATTTCCCACAATGCATCTTGTATCAGTTTTAAATGATGCTTTTAAAGTAATATTATGTCATTGTACTCTAAACTGTCCTAAAGAGAAATTGTTTAAGCTCCTATAAATGCCAGACTGTGATTTTTCAGTTTATCTCCATAATTGATAAGAATATTTAACTGTAATAAGATAAAACAAATTGTTCATCATGGTTTCAGTACATGGTTACCAAATGGTATAAAAAAAAAATTCATGCAACAATTTATATTTTGGAAAAAGACTTATTAGAAAAATATGGATAACAGTGAGGCTAAGAAAAGCTATTCATATTGATCATATTGTACATAAATGCAGTGGTTATGTTTCATTACTTTGTACTCCTTGACTGGGGAAGCACCTAAATTAAAAAAGCACTGCTACTTTTGCACCAACTAAACAGGTGCAACAGCACATTTTTAGGGGGATGCCGTATGATTGGACGCTCCACCTCTGCTGTGTCATCATGTGCTCCAGAATATTTTCCATTTGACCTTTACATATAATATGCGGCATTAATTCAATGTTGGATTAACTCTACATGAATCTCTTGTGTGAAATATTAAGAACAAACTGAATTCAATATTTAAATGTCAGAATTGTATGGCGTTTTTCTATTAACATTTAACTTCACCAGTTACTGTACAAAATATCTACTGTTGACTGGTGCTTTCATTTACAAGTTCAATTGATTTAAATTGATTTTGTTTGTAGGAGTTTTCTTCACCTCGGCGCTGGACTCAGTGTGGGTCTCAGTGGACTGGCAGCGGGCTTTGCGATTGGTATCGTGGGTGACGCAGGTGTGAGGGGCACAGCTCAACAGCCACGTCTTTTTGTGGGAATGATCCTCATCTTGATTTTTGCTGAGGTCCTGGGTCTCTACGGGCTTATTGTTGCTCTTATTCTCTCCACGAAGTAAAGAGTTTCCTCTGCAAGATCGATCCTTAATTTTGTTGTTGGAGAAAGTGTAAAGATAAAATAAAGAGGGGGGAGGGAATAAAAAAAATCTGCCATGCAAAATAAAAGTGAGAAAGTTATGATGGCTCCATAAATATGGTCTTTTCTCAACAATGTGTACAGTTGTCCCAATTTGATAGTCAACTTGTAAATGCGCAATGTAGTGATTTTGTCTGTCTTGTATGTGTGTTTGAAAAAAGAAAATTGTAAGGATTCCTTCTCTCCCTCCACTTATTTCAGGCTTAGAGGCCAGCTGGGGCAGCTTGGCCTCTGGTCTTAGAGCTGACCAAAGGGCCACACAGCTTTTTCTCCCCACATCAGTCTGGGAGCTGTAATAATCTTGAGGATCTATTTGTAAAGACAAATGTGTATGGACTTAAGATTTTTGTTTTGCTGATTTTTATTTATGACATGTTCATTGAACTGTTAAAATGCAGCAAATAACTAATTGTCCAAGATAATATACATATATAAATATATACAGATGTATAAATATCACTAGATTTAATGCACTGTGGGGTAATTGTTATAAGTGATTGGATTTCATCTGGCTTTAAATCTTGGTCTTTCGATTGCCTTTAGTATGTTCTGGTGGAGTGGGAGTTGTGTGTGTAGCTGTATTCTAATCATTACGTGAACATTTTCAAACTTCAGTGTTTTTTCTTGTAGTACTGCTGTTTGCATTAAAGATGTGTGCGCCCCGCGTTGGGTCTCACTGCTGTAATTTCCATTCCTTCGCATTCACAACTTCCTGTTTCATCTGTGGCTGTACCTCATTTCTTTCCCATTCCTGGCATTAAAAATCTTGCATGGGATTTGGGTTTCCTTGCTGTTGGAAGTACAACTCTGCAGACTAGGCTACTTTAAGAAGATTTCATCCAGATCAGAGGGAAACTTAAAATCTAAAATTACACAAGGAACTTGACTTGTTTCTAATGTGCACAAATGTGATTAGATTCAAAGTTTTCTGCATTTTTTTGATCTGGGGCATATTTTCAGGAAACATGCTGCAGATACATTTATTGAACCGTCCATCAATAATCATGTAAAAACTGGATGAATAACCAATTTATCAATTAAAGATTCCAACTTTTGAATGACTTCCAAACAGTCTTCAGTATTTCATATTTCACCAAGTTGACAAAGTCAGCAGGGTAACTGCTTTTGAAATTCACTCTGGTTTTGCTGACATCTTCACACCACTGGAACTGCAACTTCAGCACCAAAAGATGAATAATCACAAAAGGCTGTTTTGGGTCGGAGGCAAAACTGATTTAAAGAGACAATACACTAATAAAATCACTGTAATCAATGTTTTATTTTAACTGTACAAAACATGTAATGTCTTCACATGTACAAAATTGCTACTGTGTTATTCAAATAAAATTAGTCGGATTCAAGGCTCTTGAGCAAAGTCTTAGAAATGTTGCTGATTGCACTGAATGTGGCGCTGTCTGCAAACGACACTGTAAAGTCTTTGCCTTCCTCTAAGCTGGCACTGAGAAGAGGATCCAAAGGAACAGAACCTGAAATGAGAAAGTCAATATCAGCACCAGAGACATGATCACTAAATAATCAGGCAAGGTTTAAGGAGAACCTGACTCAAATTTCAGGAGGATTTAAAAACCTGTTACATGGAGCTACCCTATGTACTCTGATTGAAATTCTTACTGAGCTGCATTCAAGATGATCAAGGGAAATATCAGTAAATGAAATTACTTTTGCTGTTAATATTGCTCACTGCACCAGAATCTGCCATTTTATCAGCATCACTCAGACTCATGTATACATGTGGAGACACCTTTTGGCTGTTAATTGGTACTGCAAAGTATCTGCCCCACCTAGAAATACTGATCCAGTTAGTTTGGCCAACTCTTCACCTCCACCCTTCGAGAAAATGTTGCTACATTCCTGTAAAAATAACCAATGATTGATAAGTATGCATTCTGGCATTTTCAAACCATATTAACAATATTAAACATTTGTCAATATTTAAATTATGTAAAATGTGAAAAATTACAGTTATCAATGAAACAAAACAGTTTTACTCACAGAGCAATGTGGACAAACAAAGCCACTCATGTTCTCTACAATTCCTAGGATCCGAACACCAGTCTTCTTACAGAAGGTGATCTCCCTTCGCACGTCGCCTGTGGATACTGCCTATAATCAATGAAAGGGGGGAAAAAAAGTGCTTTGATTACTGAAATCCTGGGAAAAAAGATGGCAGAAATAGGAGATATAAAATTTCTTTAAAAATACTGGAGGAATCTTTCATATCATTTTTCTTTTACTCACAGGGTAAACTTGGTTCAGTTTTTACCTGAGGTGTAGTCACCAAAATAGCTCCATCCACTTTATGTTTTTTTAAACTTTCCAGTACGGCCAAATGCTCGTCAGATGTCCCCGGTGGTGTGTCCACCAGCAGCACATCCAGCTCCCCCCACGCTACATCTGACACAAACTGTCCAATCAAAGCTGGTGAAAAACGGGGGGAGAACTTTTAGCTGAGGAATGTGAATTCAAGACCTGATCCTGATATACGCCCTTTGTAAACTAATTTTATTCTCTTATCCAAAAGAAAGATTTACTTCTTTTTATTCATCTCTTCAGGGAACTTTCTTCCAAGTAAATTTTCATTTAAATTACACAGATTAACACACAGCAGGGTCCTAGTTAGAAGACTCATGACCTTTAACCAAGACCAAGCTTTCTGACAGCACCTTTATCTCCAAAATAACTTCATGTTCATGAGATATGCCAGATGCAACAGTCCTCTAAGCTCAGTTTGGCTCAATCAATGGGAGACGATGTGATCCAACACTGATCTACTTTGACCTTTGCATTTCAATTAATTTATTTAGAGCCTGTTCTGGTCTCTTACCTATGACCTTTTTATGCAAGAAAAAAAAAATCAAAAGCAACGTTGGAGTTTCCCTGGTTCATTTGCCACACGTTTTCATTATTATAATTAGTTTTATTGTTGAAAATACACAAGCAAATCGGGTTTTTTTCAACAATAAAATATATTAATTCTGTGAAACATGATAGCAGCTAAAAAAATGTAATAAAAAAATTCTGCTAGAGCCTCGTTGTTAAGTTTTTACATCTGAATCTAAATGAAATATTTAGATTTCACTTAGGGTGCAAAGTCGTTATGGTGTAACTAATTTTAATGGTGGCTTGGCTTTTAATGGCCTACCTGTTTTCTTAGGGCCCCTCCACACCACAGCTTCATCTGGATCTTCCATTAGGAAACCAATGGACATCAGTGCTAAACTCTTCTGAGCATCTGTGTAGACTGGAACCCATCCTAAGTCACACTGATGCACTTCTGGTCGTCCAACGCTAAGCATACGTGGGATACTAGGCCCACAAAGGTCGACATCAAGAATCCCAACCTAGACATTAAATACATGTCAGTTTGATTGTGTATGCAGGGCGTCATATGCATCCAGTAATGAGTGTGTCAGCAGGACCCACCTTCTTCCCTGCATGCCTCAGAGCCAAGGCCAGCTCTGTGGTGATGGTGCTCTTTCCAACGCCTCCCTTTCCCGACAGCACCAGCACAACATGGCGAACCAGAGCCAAGCTCCCATCTCACAGGAAATCAAGAAATGAACAACTTGCATCATCAAAGAAAACTGTCATTAATGTGGAAATCTACGCTATTTTTTTTAAATAAAATGATAATCGAAGTTTATCATTGGTTGATTAATACTGTATAAAATATAGCCATTAAAATTTCGTTCTGCAAACACAAAATATCAATGTTGTTTTCATTAAGGTAATGAGCGAAATGTACAGTGAACTTTTGGAAAGTTCCAGTTAGCTTTAGCTAACGGATCATAAAGTCCACATCCAGCTGTATTTTAAGACAATTATATTCAGTTAATGTGACGGTAAACCAGCTGTTCCGAGGCATAAATACCCAGGTATAACTTTTTTTAATACCTCTTACCTACCATTATTCTGTTCCATAGTTGAGATGATAGAGCTAAAACAAGCACGTGAACCTGGCAGAGAAAAAACAATAACTTCCGGTGTCGACATACACCAATCAGATAACGCTAAATGAACTGAGGTCCCGCCTCTTTTTGCAACGTAACTGGTGACTAATGCCCCTAGCATATGATTATATCTTATTTATGTCATTTAGATCAAATTTTACAAGTATTTATTTAATTTGTACAATTTGTGTAAAATGACTGTAGTTAGCATGAGTCTCATACTTATTTTGTGTAATTGCATTGCTCCATGTCGTCACCAGCCTTAAAAAAACAGACAAAAAAATCAAGAGACAAAAATAAAGCATGTAAACTAACAGAGGTGGGTAGTGAGTAGTTGTATTTACGATAACCTAAGTAACTTTTTAACAAAAGTGTACTTTTGAGTACATTTTTTGGCTTTTCTACAGAGAGTGATTAACCTAAATAAATGACCGACAAGCTTGTTTTAAAGAATAGTTGGCCTTTCCCCCGGTTCTTAAATATCAAGGAAAATTCACTGGTTTTGCGTTTGGGTTTACGGTTATAAACCCTAATCTTCCAAATTAACAAACAGGAAGGAAAGAAAGTATGATTTTCAACACTCAAATCCCTCCACTGAACTTGAGAACGTATTTTAAGAATTTGATGCTTATAAGTAAGACTGTTTATGGCTTTTTCCCTTGAATCATCATGCCATGCATACCAGCTCCCACAAATGTGTTAAGATCATCCAATCTAAAAATAATAATCAAATAATTATTAAAGTGGTTTTATTTAGTCATCATAGCAAAACGATGGGTCTCCCAGGGATATTTACATGAACTTTTTCAAAAGGACGCTACATTTTACATTTTTATTGTTTCCTTCAAATTATATCCTAAAAGTGTTATTTTTGTAAGTCTTATATCACGCTTACTTTGAGTGCTATGCACTCATTGCATGGCTGCTTCTTTCAGCTGATTGTATTTTATTCTATCTCAATAAGATCGAAATAGAAATAAATTTTTGTCTCTTTCTTCCTTTCTGACTCGAAAATCTGATTATTGAATTATCCAAAGTAGTGTGACGCTGTGGAAGAATAAACCATTCAAACAGAACAGAATAGAGAAAAAGATGCATCTCTATTTCCGGTCCAGTGCCATATCAGCTCTGGTCTGTGACGGAGCACAGAAGTAACAGCGCCCCCTGGAGTCAGAATACATAATCGACTCCGCTTGATTTTTCACTGCCCCTTCCCAAATGATCCATCCAGTGGAATCTCTGGTGTAACTGGTTTTATATATGTTAATAAAACACTATTCTTCTTTTTTTAACTTATACAAAAACTTACATTTGCTTGTCAGCTTTTGGTTGACGTTTGAGGGGGTTAACCTAAATGTGGAAGCATTTATACTTAGTCTTTTTGTTTGTTTTATCTAACCCAAATTGCTCATGTCAGTAAACAATCACATGATGAGCCTTTAGCAGTTTCAAAGTAGACGCACAAGAACATATGAACTCCTCCTCTGAGAAGCTCGTATCCAATAGGAACGCAGTAAGGGCGTGGACAGGTTCTGTTTACTTCTGCCCTGCAGGGAAGTGGGACAGACTAAAGGCTGCAGCTGTCACACATAAAGAAACGGAGGAACATTCTCATGAGCCAGTGCAACTCATTATTCAGGAAGACCTCTGCAAGGTAAGAACATGAGCTAAAGCTGTTCAGAAAGAAGCAATGCTTCAGTAAGGCTGGTCGATGTTTATATCAGATAGAGTACAGATGAGCGTTTCATAAAGAGTAGTTAGGAAGAACAGAAAGAGGAACAGATATAAGAGCAGGATCTGAATGTTTTCAATTTGTTTCTGACTGACTCCACTGTGGTTTGTCCTGACTCAGATCTCCAGATGCATGCTCAGTATTTAGGGTAAGGCTCAATTAAAACGACACCTGCTCTAGACTTGCTGATCTAAATTAACTGCAATTATCTGCTGCACCTGCTTGGAAAGGAAGTGACCAGCTGCTGCTCAGTGATTGTATTAACATGCCATCAGGTCCAGGTCAGGTCTTTATAACAGTATAGCAGAACAAGTGGGGAACATAACAGTGAAGGATTTTATAAATCAATATGAGACAAGTGATTGCGGGGATCACTGTCTGTCAAGGAGGTAAACAGGTCAAAAAGTGTTTATTTAGAGACAAGAAAAAAGACTGTATCCTGTTGTTTTTGGCTGGAGATTCAGAAGCTGCTGGTGAAAAATGCCATGCAGATGATCCACTTTATTTGGGCGTGTCGTTCACTCTTCAATGTTTTTTTTTCTTTTTCTGCTGTGCTTCTAAACAAACAGATGGGCCCTTTGTTTTTAGGTTTTCTCTGCAGTCTGCAAAAGTCTAGTAGGAGATTCTTAGTCTTTTCAGCTATGATTGTATATTAAAAATAAAACAGAATGTATAATTGGTTTACATTGATTCACATGCAGTTAAATGGCAAAAAGATGTCTCCTTTTTTTTTTTTTTTAAAATAATTGTAACACTGTTAACTGATTTTAGGTCTGTTTTTGTTTCAGCTTTTATTGCTTTTACAACTTCCAAAAAGTTTTTATTTAAAAAATGCACACTTATTTATTACAATGTTTGGGGGCTAATTTTACAGCCATGAAACAAAATAAACCCTCTTTAATTCTTGCTGTAATAACTTTTGGAGAATTCTGTCCACATATTTCCAAGTATGACATAACAAATGTTTGCCAGATATTTAATAAAAATAAAAACAACTAAATATCCCATTAAAGTGTTATTTAATATTTGGGAAATGAATATACCACAATACTCAACAAAATTAATGTTTTATGACTACTCTTCCACATTGTAATAACGAATGGGAAAATATTGGAGCTTTTTAAGGAATCCTTACATATTTGTTAACAATATAAAAGCAAGCATTTCTAAGTGTCTCTTGGAGTCGAGTGGCTTCCAAACAAGCTGCTGTTGCATGCAGCCATATCAGGTTTGGATGTTCGTCCTGCTGCTGACTGGAACATATGGGAACAGTTCGAAACAGGAGAGGCAACATGCATAGATTATTTGGTAGTGCTGATTATAGGAGCCGAGCAGAAAAGCTAAAAGTAAACAAAAAGGCGGGGCTGACCTCTTTGTAGCAGGTTTGTGAGATATTTTACAGAAGAATGAGGTGTGGTTGTTCTTTTCTCATCAAGGTCCTGTGTGAGCAAAACATAAAAAAATGCAGCAAAAATCCCAAGTATGTTCAGTGCATGCCAGGAGGTCATAGTGGCCAAAATAAGGCTAACGTGGTGTGCAGCACGTATGCCAGCAGGTCCGTAGGTCTTATGTTTGGCTGTCCGCAGAGCTGCCATGCTGAGACGAGGCAGGAGCAGCAGGGCTCGACATTTGGCTTGGAGCGAAACAAAGCAGGACACAGATGTCATGGCAGCTGTCCATCCCACAGACAAGGAGGAGAGAGAGAGCCAAGCAGTGACACAGGTGAGGTGTCTGCAAGGTGAGGCAAGAGAAGAAAATGGGTTTAACATGCTGCAACCTTGACCTCATTCATATTCTGTTGGGAACTTATGGGTTTTATTTGACAAAGTAACAGAAAGTTGAACATGTTTTCAAAAGTAGAGAATAGCCTACATTTTTCTTGTTTTTCTTTCTTTTTTTCCACAAAACCTGAACAGTGCGGTGTGCACAGGAAAAAAAAAAATAGAAGCACCTCTTTCTGAAATTATGGCCTCAAGTTTTTTGGTTCAAAAATCGACCAGATTACACCTTTGATAACACGTCTTTGTGAAAATGATCTCCGGCGGAGTCAGAACTGCAGTACTCTCCACAGGCTCTGTTGGGTTTAGATCTGGACTTTGACTGGGCCGTATTAACACATGAATGTTTTAAATGTTTAGGGTCATTGTGCTGCTGGAAACTGAACCTCCAACCCAATCTCAGCTCTTTTTGAGAACAAGCTTTCCTCCACTATTGTCGTGTATGAAGCAGCAGTCAGCTTCACACAGTATGATGCTGCCAAACAATGTTTTATACCCTCAGCATTGTATTTTTCCAGGGTCTCATGAGTTACCATGGGCCTCTTGGCTGCTTCTCCGATTAATGGTGTCCTTTCCAAGCCTGTCAGTTATGGTAGACGATCCATGTCTTGGTAGGTCTTCCGTTCAGATGATAGACTGAAGAGAGATCTAGGAGATGTTCAGAGGTTGGGGTGTTTTTTTTTTTTTTTTTTTTTTTTTTTTTTGGAAGGGTGCTTAAGATGACGAGAAAGAGGGGAAATAAGTAAATGTGGATAAAATGAATAAAAGAAGTGTTTGGTATCAGTTGACTCTAAATATTTTGATACTTAGATGTTTAAAACAGAAACATATTTCCACCTGAGGTCCAGTAATTTTCCACTGCCAGAAGTAGCTGTATGTGGAAGATATGAGCAGAGGAGGTCCAGTATTTTTGGAAGGCTTCTTATTTTACAGGGTTGCACACATGACTGCCACGCAAACCATTTAGGAGCAAGACAATCTTAATGAGTCTTAAAAAGTTGACGCAGACGTGTGAATTTTGGTCATAAGATCGTAGGAACACAACAGGCCGGTTGTTTTTTTACAGTTGTTGTGCTTCTGGGTAGAGTTAGAAAAAAGTTAAATATCAGCCTCAGGCTCCTCTGCTGGAACTAACTCTACTCCTACACACAACAGGAGTAACGTTTTCTTTGTACCGCCTGGATCTCCTAGATCGTTGACTTGGAGTCTGAGATGGATCACCTGGTCAGAACTGGAGCTGTGGCTGAGATTGTGGTTCTGCCATGCGGGGCACCAGTGGAGCAGGATTCGTTCGCCCTCTGTGCGCCACGGGAGGATCTGAGCCTAGGATTATTCGCCACAGATGACTTGTTCGGATGGGAGGAGGACCAGGGTGAGCCACAACTGATCTTAAAAACACTGATTAAACACTAAAGGAGCATAAAACTCAGAATTATACAAGTATATATGTTTTATACTATTATAACAAATCTTATTAGACTCAGTTTGTCTCAGTCTACTTCACTTTACATTCATTATAAACGTTTAATAACTCAGGAACCATTTCGATTTGGCCTATAATGTCGTTCTCCTCATTGTTTTTCAAACTTTCCTACAGTTTTTGTTCTGATGGTCAGATAATTTAATTCATTAAGCAGCTATTAAACAATACATGGACAGAGTTTATCTGGGTTTTAGTTTATTTTCCAGGAAGTATTAGTAGAACAGTATTGGTTTTGGTAGTTTTAGTAAAACACTTGGATGGAGTGAAACTGAAAATTTGTAGAGAAGAGGAAGAAGGTCTCGAGGCGTTCTCAGAAACATGTTTAAACGTGTCAGAAAACATACCAGTGTAGAAAAACAGCAGAATCAACATGAGTAAAAGCCTCTAAAGCTAATGACTTCTGTGAATTTTACTGAACTATGTATCAACGACATCTAATTCTGCAGATACAATAAATAGATTGTGTGTAAAACATGTCCATACAAAACCAGTTCAGAGAAGAACAAAAACAAAGCTATTGCTTCAATATGTGTTTGATGTTTTTGGACAAGCAGTAATGAGTGGATGTTTCTGATCAGGAGATCTCTGTTTATAGACGTGTTGTAGATTATCCAAACTAGAGTCCAGTACTGGAAACGATCACTAGTTTTCCATATTGTATTTTTTAGGTAACCAAAGCTTGGAGGTAATACAACTAGTTAAAACACCTTCTGCAAAAGTGTAAAAAAACAAAAACATCTGCAGCATTTTACACAAAATGTCTAATTAAATAAACTTTTTCAGAAAAACAAGCCTTTGCTGTCCCTTTAACTGAATGAGTTCTATGTTTTTATCCAACATAACTGATTATTTCATTTTTATTTTAATAAGCACATCAAGTTATTTTGTACCTGTACTAAACCACCTTTGACTGTTTAATTCTTTAAGTAATTGGTTTATATTTTTACATAATCAACAGGTTTCCCTTTGCTGATTATATCTTTAATTTGAATCTTTAAAATGTGATTGTTTTTACTCTTGATCAAACCAAAACTCTTTGAGATTAGAAGGGAGTAGAAATCATGGTTTCCATAAATATGCAAAGTCATCCCAACTGGTCACACTACACACACTATGAATGGCTTTTTTTAAATTTTGTTATTTATAAAAATGACGCAACTTTCAAGAAGGCAACAACAGGCAACCCTGGATGTTCTATTCTGATGAATTAAAGTAACTTTTCCAAGAGATTATGATTAATTACACCGTATTCATTATTCAACAATTGGGACAGTTCCTCCTTTTCACATGTAAAGGAATTATTTGTATGATTAATTTAGTTTGGTTTCAGAAAACTGTGGGTGGATGTAATAAAATTCCCATCAGAATCATTTTGCTGCTCTATCTGTAAAAAGTCAGGTCCTAAAACCAGCTTCCTGGTTAAAAGCTGCAGTTTATGCATTAAACAGCCAAAGACAAGGACATCGTCTTTAACTCTAAAAATAAAGACTCAAGTCCAGCAGCAATTCAAATCGGTCTATTTAGGAGTCTGGTGGTTCTGCTGTTTGGCTGACACCGGCGGTTCTGTGAGGGTCTGAGGTGTCTCTGATCGTATCCAGAGCGCTGATCCTCTCCATTGATACCGTTTACAGTTATCCCTTCAGCTCCCCTCACTATCCTCTGCAGGGCCCTCGTTGCATCTGTGAACATACAGACAAATTCTTATTACATACAAGTGATGAAGAACCCAGGCTTGTAACATCAGTGATGGCCGTACATTAATGTTTAAGCCCACCAGTTTGCTTCCTCCTCATTAATATTTGTTGACATGCTTTCTGCAGATGGTAGCAAAACCTCTTACTGGATCCACCAGAGTGTTGAACTGGTAGGAAGTTTTGACAACCCTGTAGTTTTTCTTTTGAAAACTTGTCAAATAAAAGGCATCATGTTGTTTCTTCAGTATTTGACTGGGTGTGGGACGAACACTGCAAGTCCTCTGGAGCCTCGCTCAGCTGCGACAACAGGAAGGTGAGCTTCCACTCCGACTACAGCTGTGGCACCGCTGCCATCCGTGGAAACAGGGAGTTGTCGGAGGGTCAGCACTACTGGGAAGTGAAGATGACTTCTCCTGTCTATGGAACGGACGTGGTCAGTGTCAGTTTCCTTAATCTGTTTAAAATCGGAACCTGTATAATTTATATAATGCCCTGCAAAGGTATTCACATGACTCGGGTCATTCCATTTTGTCTTACTTCTCAGTCTTCAGTGGTATCAACTAGTATCAGCTTGATGTTTACTTTTTTCTGATTTTTTTGTTTGGGCTTTTCTTTTCCTCTGTAGATGGTTGGGGTTGGAACTTCTGAGGTGAACTTAGACAAGTTCAAATACAGCTTTGGAAGCCTGCTTGGCCACGATGAAGACAGCTGGGGGCTCTCATACACAGGTTAGAGTCAACTTTGTTAATGTAACTGTTTTTTTCAAATTTCATGTGTTGATAAAGCAAAAATAATGTTTTTGTTTGAAGGTCTCCTCCAACACAAAGGAGACAAAGTGAAATTTTCCCCTCGGTTTGGGCAAGGCTCGGTCATAGGAGTTCACTTGGACACATGGCACGGCACACTGACCTTCTACAAGAACCGCCACTGCTTAGGTAGTTATGTTGTTACCCTTAGAAATAGTTATGCCGTTATACCTGCTGCTTTTTCACCACAGCACTAAGTCTGGATTGGTAAAGATCTTCTATATTTCAAGGAAACATCTGTTGAAAAATACATTATCTAAATCTCAACTTGAATGTTTAGTGGGGTTGAAGGGTTCACTGAAGGGGGCCCCTTCAATATAACGACAGGAAAAATGCTGATATGTATGCTGATGATACACAACTTTATGTTTTTCTGTCACAACTTGTCCATAGTCCACTACAATCAATGAGACGGTTTGTTTAAAATCTAGTTGGAAGACTGCAGATCACACAGAGCACAAAGACTGCTCTAACAGTTAATTTCTTTAATGTCATAGACTGAAACAATGTTTGAATATTTAGTTATTCTGTTTGAGTGTATTTTTAGCCTCTGATCTTTTTAGTTTCAATGTGTCTGATCTCTACTCTTTCTTGTACTATAAAGCATTTTGAATTACCCTGTCTAAGTACGGTGCTTTATAAATAAACCTGCCTTAACTTCTTGCTAACAGGTGTCGCTGCTACCAGGCTGCAGAGCAAGAAGTTCTACCCCATGGTGTGCTCCACGGCAGCTAAGAGCAGCATGAAGGTGATCTGTGCCAGCTACACGCCCACCTCCCTGCAGTACCTCTGCTGTGCCCGGCTGCGGCACTTGTTGCCCTGTTGTCCAGATGTAGTTAATGCCCTGCAGCTGCCACCGGGCCTAAGGACGGTCCTCCAGAAGCGGCTTGGCTGGGTGTTCGCCCTCAGCAGCAACCCTGACTCATCAGAGGAGGAGGACTACATACCCGACTCCTTCAAGCGGGACATACTCAAGCAGAGGAGTGTGCCTTCGAGCCCCTGCCTCAGCCCATGTCCCAGTCCAAGTGCCTGTGTCGACCCTTATTCTGAACCAGCTCCAGAGTACCACTGCCCCTGCCACACCTCTTCTCAGAACCACTCCACAGCCTGCCACTGTCCTCCAACTCCTCCAAGCAGCGATTATGAAAGCTGCTGCTCCGACCAGGAAGATTATCAGTGCAAAAGATGCCGCTGGACGTGACCCAGTTGTTTGGTCCAGACTTATCCTACCATTGCCATCATCGTTTGCTCCCAGCAGGTTCTGCGTTTAGTTAACAGTAGCATCAGAGCTCCGGTTTCCTTCCATATAAACATCCTTAGTCAGAAGGCAGGAAAAAATGAAGCTTTTAGTTCCTTTTTAGCAGATTTGTCTTTTTCAACAAGTCATGTTTATATTTAGAGTTTTTTTTTTTTTGGTTCATCTTTTAAATGCCACAGTTGATGCCTTTGGAAGAGGCAGATACAACTCCAGGAACCAGAGAGGAAAACTTGCTGATTATTCTCAGGGATAGACTCTAAGAGAAGAACTCCTTTTTTAATATTATAAGAATCTTTGTATAAACGTGTTTTATTTTTACCTACCTTTGAACTGAACGTCGGATGTGTGCTGATACTTTTTTATATTTATTGCTACACATGTGATTGAGAATTTTTCTCACCATCCTGTGAAATAAATTCAAAAATTAAGGCTTGATTTTTGTTCTTTTTTTAAATCCTTCTGATTTTTTTTTTTTATTTCTTTTTTAAATAACCCTTGACCCATTTATTACAGCTGTACACCTTGAGTCTGATTAAGACTTTAAAAATGAAGTAACAGTTGTGTATAATGGTACAGTGGAAAACTTGGAGCATCCCTGCTGCTCATTAATGAATTTATCTGAGCTTCAGAACAGTTGAATATAAATCAGAGACTTTTTATAAAATATATTTTCTCCCAATTCAAATTTTGACACTTTGTGTTGTTTGATCAGAAAATCCCAATAATAATTTAGAAGCTCCTTTTGCCACAAAACTGACCTTTAAACATACAGACTATGAGGCGCTGTTGAATAAATGCTTTATAAAAATAAACTTTATTACTTTTATTCACAAGCATAATTACAATTAGAATGTTAACATTAAACTGAGAAGCTGTTTTTTTTTCCCTTAATCATAAGATCCATGATTGTGGTTTTTCTGAAGTTGGACAGATCAGTCCAAGACCAGCTGAGGGTTCTGGGCTGTCAGGCAGCGGTACATTCTGGCTGAAATGTCCGGTCCAATCCTCCGTTCTTTGCCTTCTGTTTTCACTGACAGACTTGCCAGCATTCCCTTCTTCTCCACCTCTGATCCTAAGTCCCGGTAAGCCTTTAATCAGCACATGCAATAAAAAACAAACTATTATGATCCCCTTGGCCTTTCTGCAGAATCCCCTCCTGCTTTCAGCTGCTGTTACCTGCAGCAGGAGCTGAGGAGATGGAAAAGACTCCGTCACAGCAGTGGCCACTGCCGGGCTAACTCTGTTCAGCTGTTGGATCTGCCTGTTCCAGACGTCCCTCAGGCCTGAGCCGTCCCTCTCCACCCGCGCCCCACTGGCCCATGAGCCATCCACACAGAATGGCAGCTCTGACGGCTCAGTCAGGAGTCTGCAAGGGTCACAGAAATACAAAAAGATTATATGTTGTTTACAGACTTGGAGGAATCAGGAAATGGTCAACGATGAGGGGACCCACTTCAAGGGGCGTTTTGATAAAGCCTTGGTTACGGCACACACATGGTCAGTCACGTCCTTCCAACTCGCCAGGAAAACCACTGAGATGTTCTTGTAGAGCTGCAGGTACACAAGCACCTAGGAAGAGTTCACACTGGTGAATATTTATGAGCTTGGCTATGAGGAAAATGAAGGTTTAAACACAGCAAGCCGACCTCCTCCAAGTCCTGATTTCTCATCCCCAGTTTGGTCTGTAGCGTCTGTTCTGAGAAAAAATCTCCACACTCTTTGGTCCTGTTGAGAAACCAATAATGTTCACATAAAAGCTGCTGCACCACAATGGATCTGGTACAACTGACAGGAAAACAAGTAAAATGTTATACAAGTTGAAAATAATATATAGGGTAAAACTTATTCAGAAATAATCATATAAATATCCAGATCAACAATGAACTCAAATACAAAGAAGGATAATGTATAAAAGAAAAAAATATGCCTTTTTATAACAGTTAAACACCAAAAAATGCACCAGAATAAAAACATTTATGCTTTAACTGAGCCGTGTCTTTCACATTGACATATAGCATACTTGTCACAAAATAGGATTCTTTTAAAGCTTCTTTTAAAATTCATCCATGGCACAATTATTAGCACCCCTAACAATTCATACAAATATATTAAAAATAGATTTTTACAGATCTCTTGTCATACTTAAATATTTAGGATAAAGATACCCTGTATTCATGTAAAAATCAGTCTTCAGTTGACGTTATTTTGAAGGAACAAAAACTTACGCTAATTTGGCCAGATGTGAAATAGCGCCCCCTACAGCTAATAACTGATTAAACACCTCAGGATATCCACTCGTTGCTTTTTTAATAGTCACATCTCGGGGTTTCTGAGAATAAACAACCTGTTTAGGGCCTTTTCACAGCACCTTATTCAGTTCAATGTCCAATACAGACTTTGACTAGGCCACAACTAGTTTTAGTTATTCGGAGGTGGACTTCCTGACATGGTTTTGGATCATTACTCTTCTCCGTGAATCAAGTTTGCTTGAGTCTCTAAGTCTTCCAGGTCTAGAACCAGCAAAGCCGCCCAGACTATTTTATTTTTCCAAACTTCTACTTCTTCAAAAGAGTTTTACGAATTGTAGTCTTTTCAAATTGCATTTTACAGATAACATTCTCTTCACTGTAAGAGCGGGCTTTCCTCTGGAGTGAGGAGCCAAGACACACTTCTATTTGGTCTGCAAGTACGTCAGCGAGCATTTAAGTAAGCATTGAAGTAAGAAAGAATGTTGTTAGTGAAAATAAATAGGAAAAAGAGAAATCTGGAAAAGTAAATTTTGAAAATATAACATTTGTAAAGGCGATTCAAATAAAATTGATTTGGAAAAAATAAAATATGAAAAAAACTCAGAGAAACAAAAAGTCTGAGCAAACAGACAAACGTTCATTCATAAAACATGTTGTTTGCTTGCAACAATAATTGAAATAAATTCACTCCATATATCAGCCCCCCGCCCTAAAAATTACAGAACACCTGAGGCGTGAACTGGAGAGAACAGATCATAAAAGAAGCTGCAGAGCTCTGAACCCTTTGGAGCACAGATGTGCAGAGATGTGCAGCCTGTGCTCCAAGGCTGCATGTGGCTCTTTGGATCCTCGACAATGGCTCTTAATAGAGGCTAAAAATTCTTTAAAGAACCATCTAATGTAATATAATAACAAACGACATTCTTAGAAGCTTTATTGGTTTTTATAAAGAATATTTCAGTTAAAATTTTACAACAGAAGGATATTAAAAGAACGAGAAATGTGTTTTTAGGGCTACCATTTTAATTAGCTTGTAAATTATGCATTATATTATTATCAGTCTTTATTACCTCAAATAATACCAATAGATGAAAATTCATGCTTCATCTTTATCGGTTATATGTTTTTCCATTTTCTTTTTAAGCTAAAAATACACATAAACTATTGGTTGTTTAAGATGACAAAAGACTTCCAATAGCAGCTATTTAGCAAAAATAACAGGTTGTGTTTTATTAAAAAGTCATGTAACATTTTGCAGTTCTAAACAAGCTTTACTTAGCCGTATCAGAGCTCATAAGCAGACCCCACGTTTAAGAGACATAATGAAAAGTTTAATGTTCAAAGAATCCGTCTTACTGTTAGCTCTAATCTTATAGAAGTTCTATCCTGTTGGCAAAAGGGAAGTGGACAAAATTATTTTTCTAACTGATTCACTTTTAAATTAAAGGTTGGGCTTTTTTCATTTTTACTAAAAGAGAATGACACACTCCAGGAGAAAAATCCAAATGTTCTACAGTCTTCAGCAAAGAGGTGCTAAAGAACAGGGAGAAGGATGTCTACATACTGACCAGAGACCTGATTCAAAGTCCATCACTAACATAGTGACCACCATGTTGGGCTTCTGATTGAGACACTCCAAAAGAGGAGTGAGGATGGTCCCCATCCCCGTCTCCTCCCCTTCACCATCCACCTCCTGCAGTGCATAGGGCCACAGAAAGTCAATTTAAACCTCACATAAAATGACAGACTTCCCTATTGTGTTATTATGAAGAGTTTCAACAGCTTCATTACATTTTTAACACAGATCACAACATCCACAAAGTCAGCCAGTGTCAGGACCAGAACCATCTGCTCCTCCTCCACACAGGCCGGGCCGTTTTCTCCCTGCTGAGATCCGAGGAGTAATTCACAGACTGTTAAAATCTGTGACCCAAAGGGGTTTTAGAGTGAGACATGAGGCTCCTACCTGAGGTACAGCTCTGGTCCAGGTGATGCTGCGAGAAACATGTTGGCTCTCAACAGTAAACCTGCACTCCAACGTGGTCAAGGTATCCAGCAAAATATCTGAGTCATCCTGTTGCAGAAGGGCTACAGAGGTCAAAGGTCACAGATGAGAAACATGAGGCAAAACAGCACCCCATTATAATATAATAATAAATGCTTTTAAAGCAGGATTAAAGCAATGTGCACCTGCACTGTCCAAACAGTCTGGGTGACAGTTAAACCACAGATGAATGTAAATCTAACAAGCACCTGGTTCTATACAAACAGTCATGCTCTTGATGAGGTTCTGTGGCCGGAGACTCTTGAGTTTGTCTGCGGCCTCTTTCCTCTTCAGCTGCTCCTGCTTCCTCTCCTCCTTCTCCTTGGCCCTCGCAGCCCTCTGTCTCTCCCTCTCCTCCTTCCTCTCTTTGGCTCTCAGTGTGTCCGCCTCGATCTCCTCCTTGCTGCGGCGTTTTCGCGCAGGGCTCGGCGTACCGCTGCAGCCGGATGTCTCTGGACGCAAAGAAGATGAAATGACTCTGGGCTCTGTTTTTGCAGGTGAAGCCGGTTGGTTTGCTGGGGTTTCTACAGAGTTCTCAACCTCCCGATCTCCTCTGCTGTCTTTTGTTTCTTCTTGACATCTCGCATCGCGGTTTACAACAGTTTTCATCTCATGATCGCTGTCCTCAGATTCAGAGATTTCCCACGTCTTGGCTCTGCGCTGGACAGACATCTCATGTTTAGAAGTAAAAAAAACAAAAAACAAAACTCCACTTGTGCGATGAAATTTGCGTTAAACATCTGAGACTTAGCATTGTTTGTGTAACTGCGACAGTGTCCGCCGAGGGACAAACAATCTGAATGCGATACATATTTTAGTTTTTTATTTCATTATATATATTTTGGAATAACTACTTAAAAATACTTAAAAATAAAATACTTAAAATAAATCATTGTTAAACTTTTGAACCTAAAAGGAACCGAGCCGCAGGAAGGATTAGATGTCTTTTATTAGAAGCAGCAGAAGGTGGTGGGACCCATCAGCTGCACTCACCAGGTGCAGCACAAAACAGATTACACAGCATTAGGCCTGAGAACAGTGATCCAATTCATTCAGGATATATATTATATCCATTTATTTTTACAGTGAATTGGTAGGTTTACATTACAATGTTATAATATATTTTTTTATTTTTAGATTATGTGCATGATATATTTTTGCTTCTAACCCAAAAAAGATCACTTGCCTCTGATTTTCCAGCCTACAAAACAGTAAACTAAACCCCACGACATAATGAATATCTTTATGAAACTGCACATATAGGCTGTTTTTATACTTTAATATTTTTTAGTAAAAATGTTTTTTTTTGTGGGTTTTTTTTTACGTATTTACAATTTTTAAAAAATCTCCAAATTTTCCTTAAACTATCTATAGAGAGCAAAGATGAACTGGTGTGAAATTCCTTGTTGAAAACATGTTTATGAAAACTTATTCTGATTCTGGTTCCTAGAATTTCTAAATGTAGAACGGGAGGCAGATCTTTTAGATATCAGGCTCCTTTCCTGTGGAACCAACTACCAGTTTTAGTCTGTGAGGCAAACACTCTGTCTCCTTTTAAGGTTAGGCTTAAAACCTTCCTCTTTGATAAAACTTACAGTTAAAAAATAAAGTGATGTTGGGGTGGGGCTTGGGACGCCTCGGGG